>JAXIVJ010012842.1:12500-35000 GCA_036785665.1 Chirona hameri | reverse complement strand
ACACACACACACACACACACACACACACACACACACACACACACACACACACACACACACACACACACACACACACACACACACACACACACACACACACACACACACACACACACACACACACACACACACACACACACACACACACACACACACACACACACACACACACACACACACACACACACACACACACACACACACACGCCTCATTTGCACATGTACTGGACTGCGGTGTAAGCGAAAAGTGTATTGTCTAGGCAGGCTACAGTGGTGTGAGTGTGATGCTACAGAGTGATGAGTTGTGAGCCGTAGCGAGACGGCTGTATGATGCATGACCATGTGAGTGAGACAATGTGCAGTGCTGTTTGTATTGATGTGCTTTTTTGTGAATAAATTAGCCCGTCGGTGGGACAAAGCTAAACAAAAGGAAAAAAAGAAGCCATCGTCATCGTATTCGGTTCCTCGCAACTCAAAAAATAGGGGTGCATTTTGTTCGTGATTTCAGCCGACCCCCCACTCAAAAAAGCTCGGCGACGTCCCTGGTCAGGCTGATATCAGAGCTATACCGGACCGGCGGTTGCGACACCACCGGGGGAAGTCCGACGGCCCTGACGTCACGCTCGCCTGTTCGGTGACGGCACGAGGTTTCTTGGAGCCCCGGGCTCCTGCACTATGCAGTACTTGATCTGTCAACATCTGAGTCACCAGTCCCTGTCGAGCACCGTCCGAGTGAACATCTCCGGCGCCACCAGTCCCTGTCGAGCACCGTCCGAGTGAACATCTCCGGCGCCACCAGTCCCTGTCGAGCACCGTCCGAGTGAACATCTCCGGCGCCACCAGTCCCTGTCGAGCACCGTCCGAGTGAACATCTCCAGCGCCACCAGTCCCTGTCGAGCACCGTCCGAGTGAACATCTCCGGTGCCACCAGTCCCTGTCGAGCACCGTCCGAGTGAACATCTCAGGCGCCACCAGTCCCTGTCGAGCACCGTCCGAGTGAACATCTCCAGCGCCCGCTGTTGATATCATCATGCCGCGGACACGGATGCTGCGTGCTCTGTGTGTGCTGGTAGTCGTGCCGACTGACAGCGCGCGGTTTCTGTTTCCCGGCCAGACCGCCTGTACCGCCCCCAGCGGTCGTCCCGGCGACTGCGTCCTGTCCGGAAACTGTCCGGAGGCGCGGAGACCGATGAGCAGGAATCCTTGCGGCTACAGCCCTGCGCACAACAAGGCGCTTATGTTCTGCTGCGAACGGCGGCAGACTACGCCACTGACGCCGACTCCGACTCCGACTCCGACTCCGACTCCGACTCCGACTCCGACTCCGACTCCAACTCCGACTCCGACTCCGACTCCGACTCCGACTCCGATTCCGACTGCTGCGGACCCGCCCCGGGCCCTCCCGACCGACTGCGGCCTGCCTCGCAATGAGTCGGGCGGTTCGGACTCGTTACCCGTTCTTAACGTCGCCTTCGGCGTCACGGCGCGGAAGCACGCCTGGCCTTGGGCGACCGTGATCGGGTTCGCGCCGCCGGGCGGGAACTTTAGCTGGCAGTGCGGCGGCGTGCTCATCAGCGCTCAGCACGTGCTGACGGCGGCACACTGCGTGCCGCATAACAGCAGCAGCGAGATGACTGTGCGTCTCGGAGAGCACGACCTGGCGGCGCCGAGTGGAAAGTGGCGGCAGGACCGCGCTGTGCGCCGCGCTGTGCGCCACCCCGACTTCCGCCGCAGGCAGAACGACCTGGCCCTGCTGACGCTGGACTCGCCGGTACGTCTCGACAAGAGCGCGCAGCCCATCTGCCTGCCGAAGCCAAACAGCTCGCTGGTCGGGCTCAACGGCCACGTGGTCGGCTGGGGCAAGGTGAGGTACGACTCGCCGGATGGCTTGTTGACGACTCTGCAAGAGGCGAAGGTGCGGGTGGGCAACTCGACCGAGTGCGAGAAGGAGAACAGCGGGAGGCATGATTTCAACGGGAAGTTCCCGGGTGGTTTCCGCGGCAGGGTGCTGTGCGCCAAAGATCCGAGCCCGAGGTTTTTGTTGGACCTGGGCATCCAGGTGGCGGGGGACGCCTGCCGCGGCGACTCGGGCGGGCCGCTATCCATTAAGCTGGTCGACGGGCGCCACCTGCTCGCTGGGCTTGTCCTGGAAGGCATGGGCTGCGGCAGCGCCGATTCCTATGGCCTCTACACACGCGTCGCCAGCTATGTCGACTGGATCCGTGCAGAGGTGCGCGCTCCTGAGCTCGGGCCCAGACGCTCTCTCGTGCAAGAGAGCAAGAGAGCAAGAGAGCAAGAGCTTCGCGGCTTCCATGGTCGGCTGGCCTAAGCAAAGACGTGGCTGTTGCCAGGTGTTCGTTGAACTCAATGTGGTTTTGGTTATCTTACTATGTGTGCTGTGTTTATCTAATATAATACAATACAACACAATAAATAAAACAAATGTGTTTTACAGGCAATTCAAGAGAGAACCTAGTTCGCCTTTGATACGTGCTTGTAACTAAGCCCGCGGAATTATATGCAGGTCATTTTGTTTTTAGTGTTCTCAGCTACAATCAGCAATGTTGACAGAGGAGTCAAAATAAGTTGAAATTTAGCGATTTCGGGAATGGGAAGCGATCGGGTGTTGCCATGACGTCAGATCAGGATTTTCGGTACGCTGTCTGACACCGGCCATTCATCACTTATAGGCAAGCGGAGGTAGCATCGCCATGTGGGGAACTCCGTCATCCCTTCTTTCGACGAAACTATGGGTTGCATATGCAAATATCCGCCATTTCTGAGTCCGCGAGCACGGAAACGTGGTGGCAGGTGCTTCTCGCGAATATTTATGTATATTTTAGCTCGTCATTTGACTGCTGACTCGATGCCAGAATGACGTCATCTCTCTTCCAGAGTCCAGGTCCAGGTCCAGGTCCAGGTCCAGGTGTCCAGTTAATGTATCCGTACCGGTCGTACGGAGCGGTCTCCGCCGTCCGCCCGGCCAGCCAATCGCTGTCCAGCAGGTTCAGAGTGACTCATTCGCTCATTATAACATCACACGTCAGGTTTTCGCTTTGACGACACGGATCACGACATCGCAAGTAAAGATAGAGTAGGCAGCGAAAACCTTAGCCGTGCCAACTAGCTGTTTGATATTACAAGTTAGGTAGGTATAGGATAAGGCGGGGGTAATACCGACATCATACAAAAATGTCCTCATAACTCGGATCATTGATGGCCGTGGATGTTTATATAGATGTCATTTAATAACCAACGAAACAGGCTTTCGATTAAAACCCCAAAAGGTAATTCAGGTTAATTTTGGTAAAATTCAGAGCGTGTTGAAAAAATGGCCAAAATGTGAAATATTTATGCGCTCAGTGTTTGGTGGCCGCCTGGGCTGCGCCGAACTTGTGGGAATGCTCCCGTTATCGGCACCAGGCCGACGCACGCGGCGCCCTAAGCTCTTTCACATATCTCGTGGAAGTGGGAGAGTGGACTCCGTGAAGACTCCTGGTTCGTCTACCACAACTGTTAAACTCTCTCACAAACAGCAGCCCTGAAACGGATTTATTTCTTCCGCCGCGCTCTCATTCGTTCAGATATTTTGAAGTTCTCTGAAGATCAGGGCACTTACTTAAGCTAGAGTTTGCTACTGGGAGCCACGTCTACATTATGTGCATTATAGTCATGACTTTAATGTATATATCTTTTTTACTTTTAGGTATTTTGTCTGCACCAGCGCTTCATTTTTTAAAAAAATTACCAGCGCTTGTAATGGCTACTTTATGCTGCTGTTATTACTGTACAGTGTGTTTTTTTTCCGCGCTGAGGCCATTTTTTTTACAAAAAGAATGGCCTCAGGACCCGGCGCGGGAGATGTTTAGCGTCGAAACAGCGTCTCGGAAATGCAGCAGCGAAGCCGAATAATATGCAGGTATTTTACACACTGCCCAAACATAACAAATTTCCAGTCCCATGGCCATTCTTATTAAAAAAAAATCGAGCCAGCGGCTTGATTTTTTTTGATAAGAAGGGTCTGTGTTTTGTGTGGACTTGCGCTATTTGTGAATGGTTTAATTTATCTTAGTGTGACTGCAACCCTAACTCTGGGCTCTGGGCCTGTGGTTGTTTTGCTGCAGTACAACACAATACAAACGTCAAACAAAACAGTGAGTGATGCTGGACACTGCCGGACTTATTATTTGCTTTTGAAAATACTAGAAAATGGTGGAGAACACCTGGATGGCTGTCTGAAAAAGGTGTTTCAATGTCATATATTTACAAACACACGCCGATGTGGTTTGTGTACCTATTTATCAGGACGTAACCACGTATAGGCAATAAGATGGGTTTTCATATGCGTTTGCTGACTTATTTACAATATAAGTACGCTTTCTTCCATCGGTTCGTTTGTTAAATATTGCACAATTTATATTCATCGTATAGAAGAATCAAGGCAAAATGGAACATGGAAACAACGTGTATTGGCGTTAACACTATTGCTATATACCAGATTCTACGTCCACTCAGAACGAACGAAGCCTTTTAACCCGTTGACCCATTGGCATTGTTCTGCGCATAACTTGAGCTGTTAACCCGTTAACCCGCTAAGTCATCAACCCGTCGACTCTTTATCCTGTGGAGCCGTCGACCCTTTAAATCATTGATGTTTTTTAGGTTATCCGAAAACGGATTAATGCCGTTGCCGGCCCCTTGAAAGTGAAGCGCCCTATTTAACCCGCGCCGTGCCGGGGGATCGTTTAGACGCCCCCCCCCCTAAGATTTTTCGAGGAGAGCAAAAAACGTCACGTGACCCCACCTCCAAAAATGTTTCCGGTCGTACCACAGTCACAGTTTTTGGCCGATCGATTTCGTACTTACAGGATTCCATAAGGCCAATAGTACCTACAATTCGTTTATCTCGGATTTTTTGTATATTGGGGACCTAAGGTCGGGTCAATTTCGTGACTTCCCCATTATAAGTCAACGGGGAAATAATCAAATGCTTCCTATTATGAGGATACGAATTAATCAGCCCAATTCCTTCTGGATGATGTTATCATAGGCCATTCTTCAAGTTCCAGGTGCAAATTTTGTGCAATGCAGTCCCTACAGAGTTTGATGAGGTCATCCGAGGTCACCAACACTTTTTTGCCACTAATTCTTGACAAAATAAAGATAGAAAAGTGAAACTGGCACAAATGTGTTTGTATCGTCGAGGCACGTCTTCCAATGTGCAACGTGACCTAATTGGGTCACCACTTGATCTTGACCTGAGGTCAAATTTATAAGTTGACTTAACCTGGTCATGATGTATATGATGCGACGTGCCTTGACGAGACAAACACGATGACATCAAAATCATTGCCCTATATTTATTAGGTGAAAAGATATTTTTGAAAACTCTTTTGCAAAAAATGCAGGGTTTGGTGTTTGTATATGTGTTCGTGAACAGTTCATGAACATGTCCATGTTTGTTTCTTTATTTGTTTGTTTACGAATTTCATGACCAAGGTCATCTGTTCACGAATAAATGGTTGTTCGTGAACAGTTCACGAACGTTCATAAACTGTTCATGAACAAATATACATTATTTAGTTTTTGACTCTGAGTTCACATTTTGCTGTCCCATCTTCTATTATTTGTAGCACGCTCACAATTTTGGTAGGAAATGACCAAATTGGTACTATTAATGTGGTTTTGGGCCAATGAAAATAACCCCAATCATATTGCTTCGTATAATGTATAATGCTAATCTTCTAAGCATTAAATAATTATTTGAGAGAAGAAAAAAATATAGGAGGCATGTATTGTGAAACTCCATCACCACGAGCGTCGAAACCAGAAGGACTAGGTAATGCATCCGTTTTTTCAGACTCAATCGCTAGGCCTTTGATCGCAGCATGGATATAATCGCCTTTAACACGCGTACGGCCGGGGGTCTGCGCCAAACACGAACGGCCGGGGGGGGGGGGGTGATTTTAGCCCCCCCCCCCCCTAAGATCTAAAACAACACGCAATGTAGCGGCAAGCGTAAAACGGCATTAGATAGCTCGAGACAAGCTCTATGAAGTTTATCGTTTTTTATGTCAGGTCAATATTGAGGTCACCAGAGGTCATCAAAGGTCAGATTTTCCAGTTTTAGGACTTCGCTCCAGAAACCCCCAGATATCCCAGGAACTACGATAGCTAGGAACAAACGAGAAAAAAACAAACAATGGAAAGCTCTTGAAACATGCAATGGCTCAGATGTCCTCAAACTTTATCTCAGATTAATAGTTTAGGCTCCAGTGGTCATCAAAGGTCAAAAAGGCTCTTTTTGACAAAGATGTTGTTTTTCGCAAATAACATTTTACCTAAATAAGGCAATAGTTTTGACACCATCGTGTTTGTCTTGTCAAGGCACTTCGAATTATATTCATGTTGACCAGGTTAGGTCAACATATAAATTCGACTTCAGGTCAAAGTCAAGTGGTGACCCAAGTAGTTAGGAGACGTGTCTCGATGAGACAAACACATTAGTACTGGCTTCACTTATCTATCTTCATTATGTCGAGAGTTACAAACAAACAAGTGTTGGTGACCTCGGATGACCTCGCCTGACCCTGAAGGGGTCCCTGAACAAAACCTGCACCTAGGTTATCATGAATAGCCTATGATAACATGATCCAAAAGGAATTGGGCTGCTATCATGCGTATCCTCGGAATAGGAAGCTTTTTCATATTTCCCCATCGACTTATAATGGGGAGGTCACTAAATTGACCCGACCTAAGGTCACCGATATATAAACAAATCCGAGATAAGCGAATTGTAGGTACTATTGGTTCCAAAATAAGCGTCTCGTTGGGTTAGACGACAGTCTGTAGTGAATACCTGCATTCTCGCCATTCCCGGTCGGTCTGGGAGGTAGGCTGTCCGACACACTAGTGCTCGGCGGGACAGCCTATACAGCTTGGCTACACTGGCGCTACACTCTGCCTGTATAGGCTGTTCCGCGCAGCATTGTTGTGCACCGTACAGCCTAACCTTTCAGGCGGTTCAAAACGGCCGGTATTCACTACAAATTAAATGGAATGTTTCACCTTTGTATTGGTGTTTAACTGAGATAGCCATTATCTTTGGCCGTTATTGAAATGTCGAAAATACTAAGGTCATTTTTCCCAAAACTTAGCCGTTTTTAAGCAGTTAAATTTATAGTTTGCAAAATGGAGTCTAGGCTAGTGCCGCCGCTGATTGGCTGACATACTTTTTCAGCCAATCCCACTTTGTCAGCCAATCAGCGTGGTCTATAGCTCAATAATGACGTCATTCACCCAAAAAAAATGTATAAAGTTAAGTGACTTTTCGAGTGAAAAATATCACCATCTTTTTCAGCAGCACTTACTTCATATTTTCTACTACAACCAGCGTATATTTGACAACTTTCAGAAAGGTGAAACATTCCCTTTAACTGATATGCCGGCCAACCGAGTGGTACACTTATTTTGGAACTAATAGTACCTATGGCCATATGAAATCCTGTAAGTTTTAAATCGATCGGCTAACAACTGTGGCTGTGACCGCACCCTTTCTGGAGGCTGGGTCACGTGACCTGGCCTGGTGACCTGACCTGAGATGACCCGAGGTAAAAATAAATAAGATTATGTGAGTAATTGATGCCCAAACAGCTGTGCCAAATTTGGCGGCACTGCGCGCCACCGTTTTTCCGCTATTCAGGAAACCCAGGGGGGGGGGGGCAAAATCCCCCCCCCCCCCCCGCGGCCGCGCGCGTGTTAAGGGACTATCCCACCTTAACATTATATTTGAGTTGAGATAGCCATTTTGATGGCTTGGCATTGCAATTAATTATGGTAGCAGTTAAAACAACCACAATGATCTAATCAAAAAGATATTCGAGTTTGATTTTGACATCTAAAAAAATAAGGCCCATGTGTATTTGAATAGGGCCTCTAAATCGGCAGCGTCGTCTCTCTTTACCCAACTGGTAATGATAGTCGACTTGTTTTAAGTCGACTTGCCTTGGAATATTTTCGTTTTTCATTTATCGATTCCCGGGTGGTTCGCATCTAGAGGCTAGCACTATCAGCTGGAGTTGATGCAGCAGTTGGCCGCCAGGGACCGCTAGTGAGCCAGGGTGTTATGACGTCGCAAGCAAATGGTACCAGCTAAATATGTAACGCTAAATATTTATTTATTTGTTTACAAATAAATACATAAATAAATATTTAGTGGTACCATTTGCTTGCGACGTCATAATTCCCTGGCTCACTAGCGGTCCCTGGCGGCCAACTGCTGCTGCAACAACTCCAGCTGATAGTGCTAGCCAATCTAGACACCGGGTGGTGCGCTTTTTCTGCGAAATAGATGTCGACAAAAAATTGTGCCTTACAGGCAGCACAAAGGATTTCCCTGTTATTTGTTTTAAAAAAAATATATGACGTCACCAACCCAACTTTCCGCTTACAACTAAAATTTAAATATCTTCCTAGATATGCAATTTTTTTCGGAAAAAAAGTTCACGAACATGTTCAGCTGACCTCGACTGACATGTAGACATACAATTAAGTGTGATTCGACAACTTTAAAAAAGGTGGGACAGTCCCTTTAACCCTATTTCCTGCGCGACCGGGGCCGATTCTGCCTCCCCCGGGGATTTTTCGCTTGCTGCTCCAAAACCGTTGGGCTCAGCGTCTTGAAGCTTTGTGACTTTTCCTATGATTGATATACACGTGTTGTGTCAAAATTTGAACCAAATCGGACAAGCAGAGGCGGTGCCAGGCACTTGTTTTTGGGAAGCAATCTGTCACGCTTGAATGGTTACGAATACAGTTGTGTGGTGCACACTTCCCTCGTATTTTGCGGTACAATAAATGCGTCAGATACATTTTCGCAGCAATATGCATCATAAGTAGTGAGATTACACATCTTTTAGCAAAGGTGCACTCAGGTACAGACAATGGGAGGTGGTACTGGTGCAGTTATAACTAGCAGTTTGTTTTGCATGTAATATCGGTATGCATGAGAATCAATCCCATAGTTCATTTTCACACTAAAAAGACGTCAGCAGAGGCGGCTCCAGGCTCTAGTTTTTGCGGGTAAATTGTGTTAGGTGTAGCCAATTCCTCCCCCATATGCTGTCCTGAGTGCGCCATTGCTTGGAACAGTGCAGTCACCCTATCTAAGATGAACATAAGTGCGTGAAAAATTATGCGACGTAGAAAAGAACCATCGAAACATGCGTTTTCGCCACCCTCAAATTAGCAAGTTGATAAGAAGGCGTGAGGCCGATGGTGCACCCCACGTTGTTTACCTGGATCCGCCTATGTACAATGTATTACATTTAACAAATAATTGCAAATAATTTCCACATCTGACGCTCATATCGCCCCAAACAAGCAAGAACAGCACATATTTGTTATCAGAAGATCTCCCACATTATATCCCCTGAATACGCCTATGATGTTTCATTTTGGAACTTGTCTTTTGATATACGTATTATACACATGTACATTTAGAGCTAAAAAACATTCGTTCCATGAAGATCGGTCGAACCACATGACCGCAATGACCTTAAACAAGTCTTGTGTTTTGCCCCTGGCCTCCTATTTTGAACAAAATATAAATTTCGAGGTTTAAATATATATATTTGTATGACAAGTTCAATGTTGTTTATAATCCCATCGAAATCGACCGAGCAGTTCTCGACATATCTGGGGGGGGCAGAATCTGCCCCCCCCCCCCCCTCCCGCAGGTTAACGTAATTCTGGCCGCCCGCAGGTAATAGGGTTAAGACGCTGACCTCCCACAGTTCTTGGTAGGTGGCGGAGTCACCATCGACAACCGTGAGTCAGTATACATTTGCCACAATGATGTGCTTGTCTAGTCTACCATGTCTGCAGATGAACTTTAAAAGGGTTTTCATAATATAAACACAACAAAAATGTGCGCACCGCTTCTAAATGAGCTTCCCTTGCCACGAAATATGTTATCTATTCATATCGGCTGCATGTTTATGAACAGTTCGTGAACGTTCATGAACAGTTCGTGAACGTTCGTGAACTGTTCGTTGTTTGTTTATTTATTTTCAGCTGATGACGTAATTTTTTCATGAACACATCTGTTCACGAACTGTTTGTTTGTGTTCGTTTACTAGGAAAAATAAACAAACACCAAACCCTGAAAAATTGCCTTTTTGACATTCTGAGACCTCTGGAGCCTAAACTATTAACCTGAGCTTAACTCTCAGGACACCATGGCGATTGCATTTTAAAGAGCTTTCCATTTCTGTTTTCTATTTGTTCTTAGCTATCATAGTTCCTGTGATATCTGGGGGTTTCTGGAGCGAAGTCCTAAAACTTGAAAATCTGACCCTTGATGACCTCTGGTGACCTCAATATTGACCTGAGATAAAAAAATGCCCGAAATAGTTTCAAAAGGCATTTTGACGAGCTTTCGAACGGTGTTTACAGTTTTGTCTATGTCCCATAGGAGCCGAGTTAGAGGGGGCATCGACCCCCCCCCCCCCCCCCCGACACGGCGAAGGTGGCGCCGAGCACCGGCACGGCGCGGGTTAAGTGTATACGAGCATGGGGCATGTATGTTCCCGCTCAGCTCCTTCGAAAGGCATGCCATACCGAAACAACTTGTAGAAGCAATCACGTCATGGCCTATATCTAATGAACATGGCCTATTTGATGGACAAACCATTTCTGAGTCCGCACGCACTGAACGCTAACTGCAAACACACCCCGGTCGCCCGGCGCCGACCTATAGCCTGCAACCGGTCACGCTACAGTTTACTGAGCGCCAGCTGTAAACACACTCCGGTCGGCCGGCGCCGACTTAGCCTGACCTGTCACGTTACAGGTCAGAAACATGTTAAAGTAACTATCGCCTAAAGATCTA
The DNA here is from genome assembly GCA_036785665.1 of Chirona hameri. Lineage (NCBI taxonomy): Eukaryota > Metazoa > Arthropoda > Thecostraca > Balanomorpha > Balanidae > Chirona > Chirona hameri. The sequence goes on along the minus strand of JAXIVJ010012842.1, from coordinate 24,109 downwards.
ATATACCGACATCTATGTCGGTGTGCAGACCATCCCATTCACGGTATGTTTTTCGTTAATGTAATTAATTCAGAAACTTAATTCATGATAATTTGAATACTCTCACGACCACGGCTTCGGCCGACACCCGACCTCAGCTTCGGCCGAGGATCGAACTGGCCCCGTCTGGCGACCGAGACCACCCGCCGGCGGCTGACTTCCGCTTCACTCCGTTGGAGAGGATTGGAAATAATATAGGAGCTCAGGTGAATGGCGGCAACGTTCCTCCGCCGTACCCGAGAGTTATCCTGCGAAACCAATAAGCCGAAGCCGGGTTAAACTGCCGCGGACAGCCGCCCGACATTACCCCGGAGACCCCAAGTCATTACCCCGGAAACCCCGGAGTCCCTGAGTCCACGAGTCCCCGAGTCCCCGAGTCCCCGAGTCATTACCCCGGAAACCCCCGAGTCCCCGAGTCCCCGAGTCCCCGAGTCATTACCCCGGAGACCCCGAGTCCCCGAGTCCCCAAGTCCCCGAGTCCCGAGTCCCCGAGTCATTACCCCGGAGACCCCGGAGTCCCCGAGTCCCCGAGTCCCCGAGTCCCCGAGTCATTACCCCGGAGACCCCGGAGTCCCCGAGTCATTACCCCGGAAACCCCCGAGTCCCCGTGTCCCCGAGTCCCCGAGTCATTACCCCGGAAACCCCCGAGTCCCCGAGTCCCCGAGTCCCCGAGTCCCCGAGTCCCCGAGTCCCCGAGTCCCCGAGTCATTACCCCGGAGACTCCGGAGTCCCTGAGTCCCCAAGTCATTACCCCGGAAACCCCCGAGTCCCCGAGTCCCCGAGTCCCCGAGTCCCCGAGTCCCCGAGTCCCCGAGTCCCCGAGTCCCCGAGTCCCCGAGTCCCCGAGTCATTACCCCGGAGACCCCGGAGTCCCCGAGTCCCCGAGTCATTACCCCGGAGACCCCGGAGTCCCCGAGTCCCCGAGTCCCCGAGTCCCCGAGTCATTACCCCGGAGACCCCGGAGTCCCTGAGTCATTACCCCGGAGACCCCGGAGTCCCCGAGTCCCCGAGTCCCCGAGTCCCCGAGTCCCCGAGTCCCCGAGTCCCGAGTCCCGAGTCCCCGAGTCATTACCCCGGAGACCCCGGAGTCCCCGAGTCCCCGAGTCCCCGAGTCATTACCCCGGAGACTCCGGAGTCCCTGAGTCCCCGAGTCCCCGAGTCCCCGAGTCATTACCCCGGAGACCCCCGAGTCCCGGAGTCCCCGAGTCCCCGAGTCATTACCCCGGAGACCCCGGAGTCCCCGAGTCCCCGAGTCCCCGAGTCATTACCCCGGAGACCCCGGAGTCCCTGAGTCCCCGAGTCATTACCCCGGAAACCCCCGAGTCCCCGAGTCCCCGAGTCATTACCCCGGAGACCCCCGAGTCCCCGAGTCCCCGAGTCCCCGAGTCATTACCCCGGAGACCCCGGAGTCTCCGAGTCCCCGAGTCATTACCCCGGAGACCCCGGAGTCCCTGAGTCATTACCCCGGAGACCCCGGAGTCCCCGTGTCCCCGAGTCATTACCCCGGAGACCCCGGAGTCCCTGAGTCCCCGAGTCATTACCCCGGAGACCCCCGAGTCCCCGAGTCCCCGAGTCATTACCCCGGAGTCCCCGAGTCCCGGAGTCCCCGAGTCCGGCATTACCCCGGAGTCAACGGAGTCCCCGAGTCCGACATTACCCCGGAGAGTCCCCGGAGTCAACGGTATCGTGCAGGAATTCACGTGGAATGAAAAGATAGTGTGCCATAAACGCCACTTCTGCCACAAGTTGCATAACACAACGTATGATTTGGCTATGTTTGCTGAACAAAACATTTCAGTATAACGTATATGTCCGCAATACTGCAGCTAAAGGAATGACAAACCTTATAAGTGATATAAGAAAAACTAAATGTTTTCCATATCAGCCAAACAAGTGAGTTTATCCTCTAAAGCTACCTTCGCGCGCCGGAAGTAGCGTTCAAAGAAATGGTCAAAAGCAGCTGGTTGGTGGTGGTCGAAATGCTGGTTTTAGGGGGTGTCCAGCATTACCCCCCCCCCCCCCCCCCCCCCTCCTCCCCATACATTAAAAAAGCAGCACGCGTGGACAAGGACGTATACCTTGTTTGCTTATAGCGAACATTCTTTGTGACTAGCAAATAGCTCTCACTTATGGTTTGCATGGAACTAAAGTATGCGTTTATTTATTGCTGAACATTTTGGAAGTAGGGTCACTTGAAGTGACCTGATCTGAGATGACCCGAAGTCAAGTATTTCAAATCCTGTATATGTCACTTGAAAGACTTGAAAGTTGTATGCAAATTTGCAGGCATATCTATTGGGTAGAACTTGCAAATAAATAAGTCTGAAAAGCATGGCTACGGTCGGGTCGGTCCGCTCGCTCACACATCCCCCCCCCCCCCCCCCCCCACTAGTTGACGAAGACCTCGCGGGCGCTCTCTCGGTAATATTATTATGTTGTAAAACTTGGCAATGAGCTTCGGGTTTGCATTCACACTGAAAATAAGCCAAATCACCCATATGTATACCCCCATTAGATGACGGGCTTTGGCAGTTTGTTTATCCCTTGGCCGTCGACGGGACAGTAGGAACGCGGGTCCTCAAACGCGGTGTCATTATGGACCCCGGTAACGTCTCGAGATACCCACGCTAAGGTCAGGCTGATATCAGAGCTATACCGGACCGGCGGCTGCGACACCACCGGGGGAAGTCCGACGGCCCTGACGTCACGCTCGCCCGTTCGGTGCCGGCACGTGGTTTCCTGGAGTTCCGGGCCCCTGCACTATATAGAACTTGCGGTGTCCTCAACCCGGGCTGTTATCACCAGCGGTGAAAAGCAGGGCTGCGGAGTCGGAGTCGAAGTCAGAGTCGGAGTCGGAGTCGGTCGGAGTCGGTAGTTTTGGCCGGAGTCGGAGTCGGGTTGGGAGTCGCTCAAATCTTACCGACTCTGACTCCGACCCGGAGTCGGATCGGATCAGATCAGTTATATTTGCATCATATCCACAAGACGGCTTTTCAATGTTGCACGTCATCTTAAACTAGTCGGATACCGTATACACAACACCATTCAACACCCATTCGTTCATACACAATCATTCGCCAGCTGAGTTCCGCGACAGTAGCTCACGCTTAAGAGTTGTGCGCAAGTGGCGATCGCTCACATGAACTTTTGCCTTATTCAGCATTTTGACGCCGCGATAGCAAAGTCGTCGCTGCCAGCTTCCGTCCTAATGCGAGGCAATGATAGGTGATTGACATGTCGGGTTGCGTGAGAGTGAACCTGGCTGGTGGGCCGTCCGATGGTACTGAATATGTCCTCTGGCTGACAGGCCATCCCCACGGAACGCACCATACACACTGCATGGTACTCTACGAGCTGTTTGGCGTTCAACCAGCCAAGGTTTTGCACATCAGATACATGTTCATGACGTTTTTTCCCGCTCACTAGTCACTACGCGCGCACCAAAGTTTAGGACTTCTTGGATGCGTTGAATCTGGGTGTTGTTACATGTTCCATACACAGATAGGCAGTAGCGAATCACGGACAGTACGAGAGCCTGAACTAGAGTCGACATAGTGTTGTTCGGAATAACATGACGCGCATGGTTTAATGCTATCAACATCCCGGTGCACCTATTGGTAACGGCACTTATATGTGGTTGGTATCTAAGGTGTCGATCTAGCAGTATTCCTAGGTTTTTTACCACCTCGGACTCGTGAATTCGGGAACCAATGAATGGCAAAGTCACCGTGGAAGCGTTTCTAAGCATGGCAGGTGTACCCAAAACAATCATCTGAGTTTTCTTCTCGTTAACCTTCATCCGATGGTGGCAGAACCACTGGAACAGTGAGCTTAGGTTGTCCTCAATCTGCGCTACCAACCGTGGCATCTCACTTTTCTTGCCACTGATGATTATTTGAACGTCATCTGCGTACTGAACCAGTGTGACGTCATCGCTCACGTGAAGGCCGAGGTCGTTTGAGTAAAGTGAATATAGGGCGCAGCTCAGTGATCCACCTTGGTACACTCCGATTGTGTTGGATTTGAGAGCAGACCTGATTGCTGTACCATCTGCACCTCGAATCAGTACCTGTTGTGTATGATCTGCCAGGTAATTTCCGAACCACTCGTTGTCAATACCGTATGTGCTCAGCTTATCCAAAAGATTCTTGTGTGGTACTACATCAAAACATTTTGACTGGTCGAGCAAGGCTAGGATAGAAATTTCTCCTCTGTCCATGGCCTGAAGGGCTTTATCTGTGATAATGCCGAGTGCTGTTTCTGTTGAGTGTTTGCGGTATCCGTGCTGATGGCATGCTAATAAATGATTTGATTCTAGGTAATCGTTAAGATGAGTCTGAACTAGCTCTTCCACAAGCTTCATGATCGCTGGTAAAATTGATATCGGTCGAGTATCAGCAGGTTGTTTTGGCGTTTTACCCTTCGGAATGGGTATAACTAGCGCTTGTTTCCAGGACACGGGGACAAGTCCACTATGGAGGCTGGAATTTACAACATCGAGTAACACATCATCGAATCCGAAAAAGTACTTCTGGAGCATAACTATGCTTATTCCATCGTTGCCTACTGAAGTGGATGATTTCATGGACAGTAGTGTGGCGAGCAGCGTATCTAAATCAATAGGTCGAACCTTGAACGAGCTGGTGGTCACACGAGGCAATCTTGTGTTCACGGATCTTGTAGTTGGAGGGACGCTGCTTGATGTCGTAGGTCCGATGTTAACGTAATAATTGTTGAGCGCATCTGGGGTGATGTTGGGCGGCTGAGTTGTTTCCGTTGTCTTCCCGATGACCGGCTTCAGAGCTCGCCACAGGCTGGCACGGCCTTCCTTGGCTATCTCGCGCTGGTAGTAGACTCGCGAGTCTCTCCGTGTAGCTGCGCGGCACTGCCTGTTGACGTCACGGTAGGTAGCGCGGTCCCGCTGGGCGAGCGCGGCGCGGCGGCATTGCAGCAGCTGCCGCGTGTCAGCTGACAGAGGCGGTCCTGTGTACGCGCGCTGGCGGGTGCACCAACTAGTGCAGCTCAGTCCAACGCTGCGAGGAATATGCGCTGAAATTCTCTCCACTTGAGCTCGGGCCCATTTGAAAACCAGACCGGTAACCAGTCCAAATGGCGCAGAGTCTGGCTAAAGGAGTTCGGGTCGACGTTACTGAGGGACCGCCGCATGAGGCAGGCACCGCCCGTGGGTACAGCCTTGCTACTGTGCCGCATGGCTACACGTGTGATATCGTGCGGGCTGCCATAGTGGCATCGTGTGACACCAGCACGACATATCAACTCGGGTCGGTTAACAGCAACAACGTCCAAGAAGGTGCCAGCTGGCCTCGGAGTCGACCTTTTGGCAATTGGCGATTACTTTGGTCGGTAGAATAGTCGTCGGCCTAGGGACATTAACTGTACATCCCTTTCGAAAGAAAATGAGTGGAAAATGAATCGAGTGGAAAGTTTACTCAACTAGCGGTAGATTTGGTCTGATGAAGTTAGGGCAATAATTTGTACGTCATCTGATGCTGATTGGGGCTTTGGACGCACCGACTCTTACGGTCACACGGCGTCCATTTTAATATCATCGTGCTCGTTTCGTCAATGCGATTCGAATCATACCATGGTGACCAGGTTACCTAAGTCAAATTCAAAATATGACCTCAGGTCAAGGTAATTTGAGGTCATTTGGTGAACCAGGTATGTCGTGCTGCGCAATGTCGGACGCGTCTCGACGACACATACACGGTGGTGCCGGTCTCACGTTCTTAACCTCATTTTATTCCGCCGCCTGCAGGCGAGCACGACTGGGCTGGACGCGCGGCCGGCCCGCCGCGCCTGTGCTCAGGCGGCGTAGCATTGTTCTCCATACTGTTAATAATAAAAACAAACGGACAAAATAGATGGCATTGCAGATATTGCTTAGCATGCGGTTGGAGAATGGATATAGACCGGAGTCGGAGTTGGAGTCGGAGTCGGAGTCGATTTTTTCAGGCCGGAGTCGGAGTCTGAGTCGGAGTTGCTAAAATTATGTCGACTCCGCAGCCCAGGTGAAAAGCCCTGACAGCATAAAGCCAAGCCAAGCCAAGCCCAGCCAACATCTGAGCCACCAGTCCCTGTCGAGCACCGTCCGAGTGAACATCTCCGGCGCCACCAGTCCCTGTCGAACACCGTCCGAGTGAACATCTCCGGCGCCACCAGTCCCTGTCGAGCACCGTCCGAGTGAACATCTCCAGCGCCACCAGTCCCTGTCGAGCACCGTCCGAGTGAACATCTCCAGCGCCACCAGTCCCTGTCGAGCACCGTCCGAGTGAACATCTCCGGCGCCACCAGTCCCTGTCGAGCACCGTCCGAGTGAACATCTCCGGCGCCACCAGTCCCTGTCGAGCACCGTCCGAGTGAACATCTCCGGCGCCACCAGTCCCTGTCGAGCACCGTCCGAGTGAACATCTCCGGCGCCACCAGTCCCTGTCGAGCACCGTCCGAGTGAACATCTCCAGCGCCACCAGTCCCTGTCGAGCACCGTCCGAGTGAACATCTCCAGCGCCACCAGTCCCTGTCGAGCACCGTCCGAGTGAACATCTCCGGCGCCACCAGTCCCTGTCGAGCACCGTCCGAGTGAACATCTCCGGCGCCCGCTGTTGATATCGTTATGCTGTGGACCAGAGTTCGCCACGGGCCGGGCCTCAACTTTAAGGAAATCACCGGGCTCTGGACGGGCCTGGGCTGAGAATGTTGAAGTAATGCGTGCAATCTCAGGTCAGAGCTTAAAAAATATGTTAACCAGCAGTTCACTTCCATAGCAACCAGGCGCGCACACAAGATCCCCCCCCCCGTTGGGGGGGGGGGGGCACGACCTCAAGGGGGCCCTGTCGGACCACGAGGGGGCCCCACCATTGATGCCAACACTGGCGGATCCAGCCTCTCTCCGTGGGGGGCATCTTTTTGTTGTCAAAAAGTTACCCCCATTTTCCCCTCCGCGGATTTGGGCCGGTGACCTTATTTTGGTATTCCAGTTTAAGGAATTCACTTCAAATTCACAAGAGCAACAAAAATGTATATTTACCCCCCAAACAAATGGGGGGGGGGGGGGTCAAAAACTCAACAATTTCCAAATCCGAGATAGCCATTTTGAAGAGAATGTCATTTTCTTTCTTTTCAATTTTTGTATTTGCAATTTGCTTCAACACTCTATTCTACGAATCTTCAAACATTTATCGTTTTAATCACCAAAAATGGCATGACATGATGTCATTAAAGCGTCATTAGCTCCCACAATACTGCATCAATTTCATTGGAATTGTGTGAGAAGACGTATCATTGATGTAGCATAAGGTACTGAAAGTTTGACGTTGATATCTATCATAGTTTTCAAGTTATTGAGAAAATCCGGGATTGGGCAGATTCTGCCCCCCCCCCAGCGGGGCGCGGGTTAACCCGCCAGTTACTGGGGTATATTTCATAACGCGACTTACTGGGGGGGGGCTATTTTTTTGCCCCCCTCGGATCTGCAGAACTACTGGACCGAATGTAAAAATTCAAACGGCATTCGATAGCTCTGTGCAATTTATCGACGGAAACATAATATTATTGACCTCGGGGTCATCGATGACATCACAGGTCAGGTCAAGTACAAAATGTTTGACCGTGTCAAAAGATATCGATGGATGGAATTGTCGCGCAAAATTGCGATATTAAACGCATAAGCTGTCGATAAATCGGTATGATTCGTGTGTCTGACACTTCGAAGAACCTTTCTAAGCTGTTTATGACCTTGGGTCAGGTCAAGGTCATCAAAGGTCACGAGGTCAAACTGAAGATTACGGTCATTAGGCGTTGTAACACATGTTTATGGGTTTGTTTTCGTCTAGAACGCGTAAAATGACCTTAGAACATTGTTTGTTCCATTTAAATAGAAGTAAAAAGCAAAAATGGAAATGCGTTTTTTTATGCATGGTAATGCTGTGAGAGGTGGTCGTTTTTGTCATTTAAAGGTCATAACTCAGTCATTTTTGAAGATATCGACTTGAAATTTGGTACACATATTCACCGCAAACGTCTGAATCACATATATTCCGGATTTTGGATCATTGTGATTTTTTCTTGATTTTTTTTAATGGATTTCTCAAAATTTTGAATTAAAAAACTTAAAATACGAGATATCAGTTTGATAGCCCGGTCTATTGTCAGTAATTTGATTGAAGACAATTGAGTTTATCTTAAACATCGTACATTTGGCAGCGTTTTCCGCAAACCATTATTTTGCAACAAAAACCGAAGAACATGACGTCACTCTGACGTCATTCCTGGTTAACCTATCACAAGCTCATATTTTTCCTTTTGCTAACATGTGTAGAATTGATGTGAGAGAAGGTACTGCAAGTTTGGAGACGATACCGGTGTTCGTTAATGAGTTATTGCAAAATAACGGGAGGGGGGGGGGCAAAAAATAGCCCCCAGTAACTCTTTAAAGGGATATTGCCACCTCCGGAGGATTTCTAAAAAGCAACTTAAATGAATGGTGGGGATCAACAATCATGTATGCTTAAGCTCAAACTTGCTCATGCAGCACCTAAAGCAGTGTATCGGCAAAGCATTTTGTATTTATTTCTGACTCCAAAACGTTGGTCCCAGCCTGTGCTCAGTTCATGATCATCCAGTTTGGCTGTGGTATAGGCGCCCGCCCAAAGCCGAAGCGTACGAATTCGCCGAGACTTGACCTTGAAAGGTCTATCTGTGTCTATCTGGGTCTATTATTATAAGGCATTGGTCACATAACTCCTACGATCCCAAAGTCGAGCCATAGCAATTCTTGCTGTTTTATTATGCAAGAGGCTAAGGTTGTTGAAAATATAATTAACTGCACACGCTTTTTAATTTTACAGTGCACTGACGGGATGATGATGCTGAGTTTGCAACATTCAAAAGAAAATAACAGTCCGAAAAGAAGTGATTATAAATAGTGCTGTGGCTACTCCAATTTTACGAATGCTTGGCAAGCATGAGTGGTGCAATTTTTTTTTAAAATCTAAAGGGGGGAGTTTCGGGAACCAAATTTTGCAGGTGAAATCGGACACGCTTAAAGGAAATAGTTAACCTTCAACATTAGTTTTAAACTGAGATAGCAGTTTTGTAGCCCGTGTTGGGAAACCCCTATCTGCAAGTTTTCTTGACTGAAAAGACTTTCCAGCCGAATATATTTGATTTTTTGGCGAAGGAATGTGGTGCTGGCGAAAGAATGTTGTACTGGTTCTAGCCCGGGCAGAGGCTATACCATCGGTCAATCAGCTTGCAGCTGGTGCTAGCAAGCGAACGCCGGCCGCCGGCTAGCACATCTCCAATGCGAGTCTATCCTTACGCGACTACTTTCGAATCTGATTGGCTGAATCATTTTTTACATTCGCGTGACGTCAGGACTCTGACTCAGAGAGTATGCATATAGTTTTGATAAACAATACAAATGTACGACCTCATGTCCTGAATCGGCGCGATATAAGGCCATTTTTGACAATATAAAAATAAATTGTATTAAAATATATAATCAAATCGTGTTTGGTAAAAAAATTTCAAGGTGAACTATTTCCTTTAATCAACCGATACACACCAAAAACTCCATATTAGCCTGCGAGGTGGCAATGTCCCTTTAAGTGTCTCCGGGGCTGCTTGAATTTCATCAGGTGCGCTGTTTTGTCTATCATTGAAAGAAAGGGATACCTACAAACTTCGAAGTAAATCACTTGAGAACAAAAAAAAAATCATGAAGTTTTCTCCTAGGATCATTGTTTTCCACTTTCGGTGCAGGGAACACGGGGGGGGGCATACTTGTATTGAATGCCCCTCCCAGATTCCTAGGGGGGGGGGGGGGGCATTTGCCCCTGATGCCCCATGGTTCCGCTAGTGCCAGCAATTACCGTCAAGGAGAGCCTCTGCCAGACGCCTACTGTAATTCATTTTCCCATTTTCCAAATTTGTAAAAGCAATTGCGAAAGTTGTGTCATGCCGCGAAGCGGCGCGAAATTTTCCGATTTTTGACTGTGGATAGCTGAATTTTGACTGCTGCAAAGACAATTTTTACGATTTTACGATAAATTTGGAACGTGCGGAGGAGACATACTTGTATGCTCCCCCCACATATTCCTGTGGGAAGGGGAGGGGGCATTTGCCCCTGATGCCCCCCCCCCTGGATCCGCCAGTGGCGGCCAATAAGGACCCCTGTGCATATTATGCAATATTGAGAGGTAGTCGGCCGCGCACTAGAAAGAAAGCCAGTATGGTGATGTTCCTATATCCGAACTTCAGCGCAGGATGCAGCGAGCATGCTTTACTTAAGCAGTGAATGGCATTGATCATGATAGAGCTTCACAAACACCCGTCACGTTGCCAAGCAACGTGCTGTTAAAGGGAAATAATGACCTTTTTATTTTGTTAGCAACAATTTCTTTGGCTACCGTTATGGTTTTAAAATGATCTGATCTAAATTTAAGAATTAAATACAATTATTCCCTAAATCAAAGTTAGAAGTTTTGAAAAATTGAAAAGCAAATACATATACTTCTTAATGAGTTCATGATCGGTATTTTCCCTCCACTACTGGAAAGCGACACATGTGGCGCTTTTGTATTAATCTGTTCAACGTTGATGAATTACCTCTAAACAAATCGCCGACACTAAATAGGTCGCCGTCGATGTGCATCGATGAGCTTCCGATTTAATTGCCAGTTTTTGTATTGTTGTTAATTTTTGGGGAAATCTTTATTTTTCATGATAACATAAACCATAGTGTTGTATACAGCCAGATACAAAACTATACAAAACCCCTAATGTTGAAAATAAATAAGCAACTTTTCAAAATTGAGGGTGGCAACCACTGGCAATAACTAGGCCGCCGTTATACAGTATACACATCAGTTAACTGCTAATTTGGGTACCTTTTTATTCAATGGCTGTTCATTGTAGAGGATCGTCGAGCATATAATCACAACAAGAAGAACACAAAATATATTTTCCACTCCACTGCGTAAAAAGCAATAGGAGAAAAGCCCGTAGTTTGATGAGAACCAAAAGTACTCGCAAGTACCGATCGTTAAAAGTGTGGAACGCTTATCAACTGTAACTTGAAATATCTTTCAGTAGGAAAGTTTTTTATGCAAAATGTGATGAATTTACAATATATTTTTGTCTCGTCTGTCGATTTCAAGTAATAACTCCATTTTTTGGGGAAAAGGTCATTTATTCCCTTTAAAACCACAGTCCTACGTTGCTACACATTGTGTTTGACAGCTTCACAATGTTTGTGAAGCTCTGCTACCGAACAGGGCCATGTTTCCTAAAATACAGCTTTTTTAGATATTTGCCAATTGCCGTGCGCTCGGTATCTGGAAATGTTGGATAATTTTCCGGGATCAAGGGAGAGAAAAAATACAGGATTACGTTCGGTATCTGGAAAATGGAAAATCATCCCCGATAATTTTCTGTCGCGGACGAGAATCGTGGAAAATGTCAGGAGCAGGGTCGCTTGGATATTATCCCTTCGTCGTAGTCAGCTGACTGCCGCTGCGTTCACCGGCGGCATTTGCTGTCTTTTAACT
>JAXIVJ010012842.1:0-2500 GCA_036785665.1 Chirona hameri | reverse complement strand
CACTATTTAAAATCCCAAGCCTAGTCAAAAGAAGGATGCAATATGACACCCTTTTCGTACACAAAATTATCACTGCAAAAATTGACTCTGCCTTCTTGCTCGGGAGCTTTCCACTGCATGTGCCGGCGAGAGTGACACGTGCGATGGCCGGCACGCTCCTTTATGTCCCGCCCGGCATGAAGGAGACCGTTAGCCGAGGTGTGTTTTGTCGTGTGCCCAAAGTTTTTAACGACTACATGTCTTCCTGTCCGTACTCTGATCCTTTTAGCTGCACGCCGGGTCAGTTTAGGGCACAAGTTATACAACATATCAGGAACCATCGTTCTTAATATACTTTATACTGCTCTGGAAACTATTATGCATTGTTTTTATCCGATCCTTCAGCACTTCATTGTTTTTCAACTCTGTTCCCATTGTTTATGCTTGTGTATTTATATGTATATGTGTGTAGGTGTTTATGTATATGTGCTCTTAGATGATTATATATGTTGACTTGAGCTTTAATTGGGAGCATGCTCCTGTTGCTCATATGTTATAAATAAACAATAAACAAACAAGATATTAACCTCTGACCGCTGACCGCTGACCTCTGACCGCTGACCCTGCCGGTCGTGTCGGCAGGTGGGACCGTTGCCGTCAGCTGACCTCTGACCGCTGACCGCTGACCGCTGACCGCTGACCCTGCCGGTCGTGTCGGCAGGTAGGACCGTCGTCGTCAGCTGACCTCTGACCGCTGACCCTGCCGGTCGTGTCGGCAGGTGGGACCGTCGTCGTCAGCTGACCTCAGTCATGCCCTGGGGCAATCTGGTGAGCAGCGTGCTGCACCGGACGCGGGCCGGCCGCCGGCTCCCTCAGACGGACGAGGAGGCAGGCGACTGGAGCAACGGCAAGGTATCCACACTCCGTGTCCGCCCGGCCCGACCCTTCTCCATGTCCGCCCGGCCCGACCCTTCTCCATGTCCGCCCGGCCCGACCCTTCTCCATGTCCGCCCGGCCCGACCCTTCTCCATGTCCGCCCGGCCCGACCCTTCTCCATGTCCGCCCGGCCTGACCCTTCTCCATGTCCGCCCGGCCCGACCCTTCTCCATGTCCGCCCGGCCCGACCCTTCTCCATGTCCGCCCGGCCCGACCCTTCTCCATGTCCGCCCGGCCCGACCCTTCTCCATGTCCGCCCGGCCTGACCCTTCTCCATGTCCGCCCGGCCCGACCCTTCTCCATGTCCGCCCGGCCCGACCCTTCTCCATGTCCGCCCGGCCTGACCCTTCTCCATGTCCGCCCGGCCCGACCCTTCTCCATGTCCGCCCGGCCCGACCCTTCTCCATGTCCGCCCGGCCTGACCCTTCTCCATGTCCGCCCGGCCCGACCCTTCTCCATGTCCGCCCGGCCCGACCCTTCTCCATGTCCGCCCGGCCCGACCCTTCCCAAAGCAGTGGTTTAAACCCCGCATTGGTTTAAAACCCCTTTAAAACCCAAAGCAGTGGTTTAAAACCCCTTTAAACCCCCGCATGGTGGTTTAAAGGGAAAACATAATGTTTGGCTGTCGAGTCAGGTCGAGTCAGTCATTAACGGCTGCATGTTGTGCGAGGATTCGAAATATCAGTAATATAAGTTTCATAGACGTAGGAACGGGGGGCGGAGGCCATGCCCCCCTCACACTTTTCCGGCTGGGGGGGGGGGCAGCAATGTCAACTCCCCCCCCCCCCACTTTTGAACGATTTCTCCTCCTCCGATCACTGATGTTTGTTCGATATGAATGCTTTAAATGTGCACAAATAACGATGAATTTACAACCCCGCAATACCATAATCCACAAGTGTAAAAACCGGGGGGCCGGGGAGGCCAAGGCCCACTTTATAGGGTGGGGATCCAACAATGTTAACTGCTCCCTACTTTTGAGCGATTTATAATTCTTCACTGATATTGGTTCGATATGAATGCCTTTTAAGTTGGCAGAATAATAATTAATTCACAATTTCACAATCATAGGCACAGGAACGGGGACTGGGGCCATGGTCCCCTACTTTTAAGCTGGGGGCCAACAATGATAACTGACCCCCTCACTTTTGAGCAATCTATCCCTCATTTATCACTGCTATTGGTTTGAGATGAATACCTCGAAGTTGGGAGAATGACTATTAATCCACGACCTCGCATAGGGAAGGGGGCAGGGGCAATTTGCCCCACTTCTTAGCCTAGGCGCCCCAAACAATGATAACTGGCCCCCTCACTTTTGAGCGATTTCACCTTCTTCTATCACTGATATTTGTTGGAGATGAATATGCCTTAAAGCTGGGAGAATAATTATTGATTCATATTTTCACATTCATAGGCGTAGGGAATGGGGGCCGGTGACATATGCCCCACTTTTTAGCCTGGGGTCCAACAATGATAACTGGCCCCCTCACTTTTGAGCGATTTGCACCCTCTTCGACCACTGATATTTGTTCGAGATCTATATGCATGCTTCGATATGAGCTTTAAAGTTGGGAGAATAACGATG
>JAXIVJ010012841.1:0-39028 GCA_036785665.1 Chirona hameri | reverse complement strand
TGTCGTGCCCAGAACTTAAGTGCTTGGTGTTATGTCATTGGCATAACAGAAAAGCTGATGATGAGTAATTCGACATTTTTGGCACATGTTAGGAGTTTGGTCCAATAAGCATTAACAGTCGTCGGTAAGACGATGCTAATTAGTTAAACTGACGAACGCTATATGAGGTTAGGAAAACAACATGCATTTTTTTCAGAAAAGTTTCTTTTATTCAATATTCAATATAATATTGTAAAAGCATAACTAACATCTTTGTGAGGTAGTACGTTTATATTACGCATTGCTTCAGATTTTAGGCAGGTTCCTGCGTAATTCTTTTAATGATTTCAAATCATACAGTCACACATGCTCTTTTGTAGTGAGCACAGGCCCTTTTATATTCATAAAACATCATTTAGCATAACCCAATATTTTCCAAAATAATGATCTTGGACAACTCCGTTTAGGTTGTCTCGCATATTAGCAAATGTACTTTGCCAGGGGCGTCGTGTACTGCAAATGATTGGTAGGGCCCCAATGCTAACTTTATATATTTTAAGGTCATTCTTACCATGCAATGCAATAGGCCTAATGTTAAAATTTGGCATTATTGGTAGGGCCTAGACCCTACCAGGCCTATAGAAAACGACACCCATGTACTTTGCTATTTGGCAGAAGCACCCTGCACCAAGCAGCTGACTCCAATTCTCTTTTCACTGTGATATAACTTATGATGGAACTTAATTCCAGATCAACAATTCAACGCAATGAAGATCATCTTATCCCCACGGGCGGAGTTTCCTATTCAAATGGTTGGGCCACTACCGTTGTAAGTATACAGTATTTTGCCTTGGGCAAAATTGGTTAGAACCAACTTTGAGTTTAGCCCCACCGACTTATGACAGATTCCTGGGAGGTTACCTGGCATTAAATGGTCATTTTTCACATCAAGCAAGCAAAACAAACAACCAATACAATGGTCGGCCCACCAAATTTTGTTTTGTGTGAAAATCTCCACCCATTCCCCCACCCCGCCTGCAGTACCCAACTTCACTCCCCGACACCTCAGCTACGTTCCTGCCGCAGCCCTGTTCGTACGGGTGCCCCCCCCCCCCCCCGGTGCGTGGAGTGTCAGCCGGCGGGGGGGGGGGCGGCGTCACGTGCCGCTGACAGCTGACTAGCAGACCGCGTCCGGCTGTCGGCCGCCGATGCCGTGAGTGGCGTGACGTCACAAATCCCCCCGCGGGCCCGGTCAGTCAGTGATGGCCGCTGGCGGGTCATCGGGCCGGCGGCAAGGGAGAAAAGGCGGGAGGGTTGCCGGTGGAAGAAATAATGGTGTAGTGATGATGTTGCTTTATATTGTACGGAAGCCACAGGACACCCAGGTTTGGCACTGGGAATGTGCTTATTTAAGCATTACTTGTTGTCGGTAGGCACTAGGAATAATCAACCTGAAGATTCACTTCACATTGAATAAAACGTTCAAATGAGGCACTTTGTCTTACATACGCACATTCAGAAGGTTTTGCTTCGTAGAAGAGATAAAATATGTCTGAAACCATTACCAAATACCAATGCTGAATTTCTTTCGCCAATGACATCCGAAAATTACCAATGGCCAAACGTTTTCTTACTGAAATGTGTTGTCATATTTAGCGGTGTTTTCTAGTGCCTCTGCAATCACTCAAAGCTTAAATAAGTCCCTAAACAAAATTTCATATATAAAGTTAGGTGTCATTCATACAGATGGTTTAATTAATTTGTACCTATTTATTAGGTGTGTCATTCGCCAGAAAATGGAGTCACGGACATGGTTAGGTAATGCTCTGAGCGTATAAGCCGAGCGGAAAAACCTTGAATGTCGGGTTATACCTTATTGAGGTTGTAGAATGCCCTTTAAAATGCAAAATTATTTCGCATTCGATCAAGAATGCATGCCAGTTATATCAGGGCCTCGGCTAAGGAATTATCACTGGGGTGGGGGGAGGGGGGGCAATTCGAGAGAAAAAAATGCTGCTAAGGCATCATATCATATATCATATCATATATTTGAACTCTTCCAGAGTACTGGCTTTTCTGTGCTCATGTAACAATAGGTAAAACACTGATCAAGACAAGATTGAACAGGATATACAGTGCATATAACACGCAACATAGGTGCACAATATGTTGACAATTCCGTCGAAGAAAACAGACAGCATTCTTAGAACCATTCATCACTCTTGAATTTCGTATCTCATTTGGTGTTGTCTGTACTCAGGAGTCAGGTATCAAGTCATTCCAATTTTTAAGAGCTCTGTAAGAGAAATACCTTCGTTTAAGCTCCGTTTGCACCTGCGGGAGCTGTAAAAGGAGAGCCGTAGATGAGCGTGACGAACGGTTTGTCACATCGCTTCGAAAAGAGAGCAGGCATATGGTTAAACGTAGGATATGTACCTATACATAGGTACCGATACATTTTAAGTGTGATAATGACAAACATAAGAGTAAAATAGAAATAAAGTAGTAGGATAATACAATAATGAAGCTGAATACAAATGATAAATATAAACACGCCCATCAACGAAGGTCCACACCTGCGAAGTCGATTTTTGAAAACGATTGGGGGACCGAACAGGAACGGAGCGAAGGGGTCCACCGGCGCCATTGCTTTATCAATACAACTAAATCGGTCGAAATTAACACATTTCCTGAAGGAACATCTAAGCATCTTATACCAGGGATCAATTGTTTTAACCCTCGCCCTACAGGAGCTCTTTCACCTTCGCCCTACGGGGGGGGGGGGCTGACAGCCGCCCCTGTTAACTTCCAAACCAAGCAACTTGGAGCAACGCGGTAAGAACCAACATGTTGTCTGTCATGAGAGGAATCTAAGAGTATGCGATTTTTAGGTTTCAGGTCAACGGATGACCTTCCAGGTCAAGTGAATGACCTCGGATTTACCACGTCCAGAACAGCAATTTTGCTATTCAGAAAACCTCAAAATTAGAAATTGATAAATGTAAATAAAAAGGCATGTTCCTAAACCAGTTTTGGCTCAGAAATACATAAAAGGTAATTATTTGTTCGTATCTTGTCAAAAAAAAAAAGTTATTAAAAAAATGACGTCATGAGTTTCTTACACTTAGGGAGCCATCACTCAGTCCAAAATGAAGATATTGCTTTTAAATTTGGTATGGATATTGTCCATACTCAGTTCTCTCACATATATTCCGGTTTTTCTAACATCTTCGAAATTTTGATTCTGTGGGTATTTAAAATAAAAGTTTTTTAATTGTAGGGATCAGTAACCCAAAATTTTGCAAATCCGAGATTGCCATTTTAAATAAAATGCCATTTTGTATCTTTGGTGAATTGCGTTTGCAATTTCCTTAAATACTCTGTTTTCTACCATTTTTCAAATATTTATCTTTTTTCACCAGCATGACGTCATCAAAACATGATTATCTCCCAAACTGCTCAACGAATTTCAATTAATTTGTTACAGCATACGTATAATTGTTGTAAACGCAGCAACCGAAAATTTCAGCGAGATGCGCCGAATGTGGAAAAAGATATTCAAGACAAACCTCGGGGGGGGGGGGGCTGTCAGTAGGGCGAGGGTTAAAACAGTTCTTAAAGGGAATGTTTCACCTTTGTATTGGTTTTGAACTGAGATAGTCATTATCTTTGGCCGTTATTGAAATGTCGAAGATACTAAGGTCATTTTCACCAAAACTAAGCCGTTTTTAAGCAATTTAATTTCCCATTTGCAAAATGGGGTCTAGGCTAGTAGCCGCCGCTGATTGGCTGACAGCCACTTTGTCAGCCCATCCAGGGGCCCGGGAACAGGGGGGGCAGCGGGGGCGCTTGCTCCCCACCATCTGGACCGGGGGGCGGTGCCCCCCCCAACTTTGGTGAGCAGAAGTTTCCCTAAAAATTAGCTCTTTCAATTTTCTTCACAAGAAGTTATATAAAATATGAAAGCCTCTTATATAAAATTATTATTGAGTATTATATATTAATTTTAAAAAAAGTTATAGAAAATATGAAAGCCACTTTCATTTTTTCCGTTTTCTTTTATAGCATGTCATAAGTATTATTATTATATAGCTTTGCCTTTATAGCAGTATCGTATACCTTTCTTTTCCTTCCTTTTCCTTTTTCCATTTTGTCCTATGAGATATAATGGAAAACTTTGGTAGCAGTACATTTGGTAGCAGTTGTCTGCTTGGCGCGTCGTCGTTAAAATAACGCACTGACGGCGATAAACATCTGCTGCATTTTGTTTATAAGTTTATCCCACGTCAACGTTACGGATGTGGTCAAACTGGCGTGCATCTGCTGTCCTCTCTGTCTGCCGACGGGGCGGCAATTGCAAGCAAGAGTTATCGTAAATGTCATAGGTTACCGTGATACGGTGATGAAGCGCCACACTCGCGGGCTTCTTCAAGAAAAACAAACGTCAGGCGTCAGGTACGAGTATTGTATCAGACGACAGGCGGGTTTACAAAGGCATACGGTTCATAGTTTAAAACGGAGGCGCTGTGCGCCGTACGCCGTTTTTGAAACGGCAAAAACCGCGCGCCGCCGTTTTTTCGCTATCCTCGAAAAACCTTAGGGGGGGTGGCATGACAAGGAAACGGGGGTGGGGGGGGGGGGGGTGGCATGACCCCACTTTTACATAATTCTTGCTTTCTATGGTAACCCGCGCCGTGTTGGGGGTGGGGCGTTTAGACGCCCCCCCCCCCCCTAAGGTTTTTCGAGGATAGCGAAAAAAACGGCGGCGCGCGGTTTTTGCCGTTTCAAAAACGGCGTAGGCGCACAGCGCCTCCGTTTCAGCCACCTTTTTTGCCACACCTACTCGGGCATCAACTACCCACATTGTGTGCAATTCTTGACCACAGGTCATCTCAGGTCAGGTCACGCGACCACACATCCAAATAAGTTTGCGGTCGTACCACAGCCACAGTTTTTGGCCGATCGGTTTAAAACTTACAGGATTTCATCAGGTCATAGATAACTACAATTGGAATATCTAAGATGTTGTATATCGGTGACCTAAGGTCGCCGGTCGGGTTAATTTCGTGACCTCCCATTATAAGTCAATGGTAAATATTAAAATGTTTCGTTTTCCGAGGATACGCATGATATCAGTCCAATTCCTTCTGGATCATGTTATCATAGGCTATTATTGATGATCCAGGTTAAATTTGTGTTCAGTGACCCCTACAGGATCAGCCGAGGTCAGCAGAGGTCACCAACACTTTTTGTGTCAATAACTCTCGATATAATGAAGATAAAGAAGTGAAATCGGAATAAATGTGTTTGTCTCGTCGAGATACGTCTCCCAATATGCAACATGACCTACTTGGGTCGCCACTTGACCTTGACCTGAGGTCAAATTTATATATTGACTTAAACTGGCCCAAATTAAAGTGATTCGAAGCGCGTTGACGAGACAAACATGATGGCGTCAAAATTATTGTCGTATCTTTATTAGGTAAAAAGTTATTTTCGAACGTTTTGCCAAAAAATAGCCCTTTTGACATTTGATGACCTCTGGAGCCTAAACTATTGACCTGAGATAACATTAGAGGACACAATATGATTTAATATTTCAAGAGCTTTCGATTGCTTCATTCTGTGTGTTCCTAGCTATCATAGTTCTCGAGATATTTGGGGGTTTCTGGAGAAAAGTCCTAAAACTGGAAAATCTGACCTTTGGTGACCTCTGGTGACCTCAATATTGACCAAAACATGTTAAAATAGTTTCAAAGTGGTTTTTGATAAGCTTTTGAACCATGTCGGTTTTCCAATGAGGACAATTTGAGAACGAAAAGGTGCACCAATATGAGAAGTGAGAAGATTGCGCAAAAAAAAATTCGCCCCCCCCCCCCAACTTTAAAATCGTTCCCGGGCCCATGAGCTGCCCATCTAACTTTGTCAGCCAATCAGCGGCGATCTATAGCTCAATAATGACGTCATCATCCCAAATTTAAAACCTAAATTTGTATAAAGTTAAGTGACTTTTCGAGATAAAAAATATCACCATCGTTTTCAGCAGCACTTATGTACTTCATATTTTCGAGTCATCGACTACATCCAGCGTATATTTGACAACTTTCAGAAAGGTGAAACACCCCCTTTAACCCACGCCCTGCCGGTGGTCGGAACCAGCTTGGTCGTGCCAGGGGAGGCATCTGACGCCCCCCCCCCCCCCCCCCTCGAGCTCTGCTCCAATTGGGGATTAGGCAGAATCCAAAAATGACGTTAGATAGCTCGTCGTTTTTTTTTCAGGTCAATATTGCGGTCAGAAATTGTGTATTATGTATTATCAGCAGAACACAGGCCCAGAGCCTACTTATGGGCTCTGGGCCTGTGGGTGTTTCACACATCACATGACATCGAAGGTAAACATTGCAGGTTTTAGCAATTGGCTCCAGAATCAACCAAAATGTTTCAGCTACTGCGATAGCTAAGAAGAGAAACAAACTGTAAATAAAAGGAAAGGTATGAAAGTTGTCATTGCTGGGGTGTACTCCATTTTTAGATCAGGTCAATAGACGTGATAAACACAGTGCTGTCGGTCTCACGTCTCCGTCTGTCATTAAGAGTTATTGGAAGGAAGTGGTGGTGACCTCAGGTAACCCCAGCTGACCAGCTGACCTTGTGGCGGTCACTGATACAAATTGTGCTTGGGTCATCAATAATGAGCTAAAATAACATGTTATTGAAACAATTTGTCTCATCTAATGTGTTTTCTCCTAAAAGATGAAGCATTTACATATTTCCCGTTGACTTATATTGGGGAGGTCACGAGATCGACCTACCTCAACTGCCGATATAAACAAATCCGAGATAGCAAAATTGTAGGTACTTATGGCCTGATTAAATCATGTAAGTGTCACATCGCTCAGTCACACACTGTGGCTGTGGCTCGACCACAAACTTCTTTGGAGGTGGGGCCACTTGACGTGACCTGGTGACCTCACCTGAGATGACCCGAGTCAAATTATTTACTTAAGGTGCGCAATTCATGCCGAAACAGCTGTGCCAGAAACGGTGGTGCTGCATGCCCCCAATTCTCAAAAAAATAGGGGGCGTCCTAACCCAACCTCTCCCTCAAACGCCTTACCCTCGGCCGGCACGACACGACTTTGTTTGCAAAAGCAAACAAAGTCAGACGGGTTTTGAGACAGTTCTTCAAACCGACGTTTTTGGACATTCTGGACGCGCTATTGGGTCAAGAGCTCAATTAGAGTCATCATATCCCTTACACAATAAAACAAAAACATTAGCTAAACATTTTGTGAGACGTTTCATTTAGGGCTAAAAAAAGCTATTGAATTAATAAAATAGCCGGTGCCATTAGTAGCTCATCAAATTGTCGCATTAATCCGTGCAGATCCAACCCATGCAATAGGTACTCCTTGCAATGGAAAACGGTATCCCTTGGAACGGAAAACGAGGCACCAAAGCTAAGATTAGTTGTTACCTGGTTGTTGCCGTTAATTGCTGATTACTGTACAACTCATCTCATATATTTCGGTTAGACGAAATATAAGATATGAGTTGTACAAGAACCGGTCGTTAAAAGTGTGGAACGCTTATCAAGATTAAAGGGATATTGCCACCTCCGGAGGATTTCTAAAAAGCAACTTAAATGAATGGTGGGGATCAACAATCGTGTATGTTCAAGCTCAAACTTGCTCCTGCAGCACCTACCGTAGGATAGCAGCAATATATTTATTTTTTACTTCTGACTCCAAAACGTTGATCCCAGCTGTGCTCAGTACTAAATTCATGATGGCCGCTCTCATCCAGTTTGTCTGTGAAATTGGCGCCCGCCCAAAGCCGAAGCGTTCGAATTCGCCGAGACTTGACCTTGATAAGTCTATCTGTGTTATAAGGTATTGGTCACAAATCTCCTACGGCCCCAAAGTCGAGCCATAGCCTTTCTTGCTGTTTTATTCATGTTTTATTATGAAAGAGGCTATGGTTGTTGAAAATATAATTAATGTATACGCATTTTATTTTAAGTGCACTGACGGAATGGTGATGTTGAGTTTGCAATATTCAAAAGCAAATCATAGTCCGCAAAGAAGTGATTCTAAATAGTGATGAGGCGACTCCAATTTTACGAATGTGTGCCAATCATGAGTGGTGCAAATGTATTTTTTTAACTAATGGGGGAGTTTCGGGAACCAAATTTTGCAGGTGAAATCGGACACGCTTAATCTACCGATAAACACCAAAAACTCCATATTGGCCTGCGAGGTGGCAATATCCCTTTAACTTGAAATATCTCCCGGAAGGAATTTTTATATGCAAAATGCGATGAATTTACAGCATATTTTGGCCTCGTCTGTCAATTTCAAGTGCTAACTCCATTTTTGTGGGGAAAAAGTCATTATTTCCCTTTAATAATTGAAATAATTGTTATGCGTTTTGAACATTTGTTTTTGTTTACTTTCGAATGATGCTCATATCACGTACACGTGGCATATTGCTTTCGAAACGAAACACACGAAACTCGGGCCGTCGTCCTACCAAGCATCGAGCTGATATCAGCTCAACATCGACATGTTTTCGAAAGACCCATTCATAATTATCGGTCGTGTCGGCCAAATGCTAGCACAAAGCTCTAAATTTATTCGTCAGATATGCGGTGAAATCGGTTATTCAATCGAAATATGGCTGTGGGGCCGAGGGCCACCCCAGAGGAGACAAACAGCTAAAAACTTTACGAAAGAGAGCAACATTGCTTCGCCGATATTCCCCCGGTTTCATCGTGTAATGTGGTGAAGGTGGTTTTGGGCAGTCTATGTTCCTAAAACCAACGAATTCATCAGAAGCTTGGTTTTCCACGGATCACCGTGGCTGAAACCATGGTATGTGTCAGATGCCTGATCTAAGGCCAGAAACAAGAGAACCCAGAACGGTTAAACAAGTTTTTTAAGACGAAATCCTCCAGAAGTCTCAAACAATAAAACAAAGTCATCGGATTTCGCTTCTTTATGGATGAATGAGTGATTTAATCAACTTTCTTTCGTAAAGGTTTCTTGGCTTTTTAATTAGAAAATGCGTCATTGTTTTGCTGATTTCAGGCGGTTTTGGGGCTTTGGCCTTTTAGCCCCCTTGGATCTGCCATTGGCCAGAAAACATTGAGGGAGCCGAAAGCATCTTTGGGGGACCAAACTCAACATATGGGGCCGTGGGCCACCCCAAACATATATAAATCGACAACTGTGCTTCTCGCCAATTTCGAACCGACGCGACGAGGGGCGGTTACCCGTCCTCAAGATCTCAAAGCAACGCTAGGTCTGCAAACGGCGTTGTATTGGTTTTAAGTTGAAAGCATGCTTCAGTGACGCTTTTATCTACTTTACAGACCGTACAATCGTATGTCACCTACGAATTTTGCTCCCACTAGGGGGGCAAAATTTGGTCACTGGGAGGCAACTAGCAGTCACTGTGGGGGCATCCCCCCCGTTAACATGTTATCCGAGGCCATGCCGTAAAGAAGAATAAAAATTGTCTGGTGACTGAAGGACACTTTTGAAGGCTAGTGATGCATATTCAGTATTCTAGTGCCTGCTCGTGTCAAATAAGCTCAGTTTCACTGGGGGGGGGAATTGGTTCCACTGGGGAGCAACTCCCTCCACTGGGGGGGGGGGGGGAATTGCCCCCCAGTTAACATGTTATCCGAGGCCCTGAGTTACATTCCAACTAATGTAGTGTAGCAGGTACATGAAGCGTTGCGTAAGATAAAGCATTATGTTAAAAATACTTTCCGCCATTCACACCACAACACAAATTTCAAAAAGAGGAAGCGGTTATCATCCCGTTTGCTATAAAAAAAAACCTTGAGACTGAGCCTACCAGAGCACGGGTGGGTGCCATCCGCTGTCATCCCCATATATCTGGGATCGTCTTCAACCCAGCTGGCCCGTTTGTTTTTGACAGAAATCGCCTGAGCAACCGCCCGTGGGTCGTTTAATTAAAAGGGGACAGTTGAAAAGTGTTCTAAGTTTCGCGAACAGATGTCCAAAAATCCTTCCTTCAGGGGTACCCAGATGGACAGCGAAGCCTGAAGATGACCGAGAATCGCTTCAAAATAAAATACTTCGCTGTGCCGGCATACTCTGCTGTATTGCGGTACAGTCTAAAATTGTTCTGCCCTGCGGCACAGCATACCAGCTCCTGTAACAGCGAGAATCAAACGCACCAGCAATGCGATGCAAACGTTATCTTTTTAATTCCTCTGCAATGGAAGGAAGGTTTCAGACTTTTAACTTTTAAGTAAGCCATAAACATCGGACAAAAAGGCCTGCCTGCGTATAAAATTAATAACATTTCTAGCTGTTGTACAATGCACATCCACCGCTGAATACGAAGTTACGTTATCTCCTAGGACAGCAGCAGCCACCCTGCAACTTCCCAGGGGCGCATCTGCAAACAATTAGTCAGCTGTTCGCCACTGCCGGCGAGCCGCAGTCCGCAGCGGCGCACCCCTGTTCTCTATTCCGTTCAATCGACGCTGTTTTGATTCGATTACGCCGGCTCTCTATAAATCAGTCGACCGACGGTGCGCCGACACAATGTGTTCATTTACATCGGCAACCGCGCCATTCAAGCCGCGCCGACGCGCCAAATATGCCGCCCGCAGATAAGAAAACCACTTACACCGCCAGTGACACGCGCGTGCGGTGGCTCGCGCGCTTTTTCGCGCGTCTCTCGCGGGAGGGCGCTTCACAAAACGCGCAGATAAGTGATTTAGCGACGCGTCCGGACGCCGTGCGGCATGATAAACGCGCCACGATTTCGCCGCCATTGCGCCAGATTTCGCCGCGATTGCGCGACGTTGGCCGCCGAGCAGGAGATTGCCTTGTCGGAGGGAAATGAGATATGCAGGGCCGGGGTAATACCCCACTGGAGACCCGCATCATCATTGGGTCGTATGGCTCTGATGGGCTTGGGTTCGGTTGATGTTGTCAAGTGAGTTATGACTCAATAGATGGAGAGTTTTATGGAGCGGGCAAACCATCACTTATTTGCCAAATGTAGTGATTTATATTTTTGTTTAAACATGCTGATTTTGCATTGTGTTTGTAAAGCTCGTCATGCAAGTATAGGGAACCAAGATATAGGAATTATGTAGATGTGAATACATAAAAGCAAGGCGTCTCTTGCGACATCCCAGCAGGCAACTAGTTTTCTGAGACGCGTCACATCTCATAATTATTACTTTTACTTATTACCAATGGCACTGGGTACTTACAAGCAAACTTGAGACTCCAGCCCACTTTTTGTTGCTTCGCCCACTGCAATTCGACCTATCTCTGGACCAGAGATGCCTCGGCTGATCGAAGCTAGTTCAGTCCTGTGAGACTCTGGTCAATGAACTATAGCCACGACCTGATCTCCAGGACAATATCTGCCATTCAAACTAATCGTACCCCTGCCGAAAAGTATCATGAATGTATTTAGTTTAAAACAAGAATTGGTAGAAATGACGGGTTCCTGAACCGATCTGTAAAAGCCAGGCATTATCACAACCGGGCCAACTTCTCTGACCCCAGGCCTTTCTCCATCGCGATAGTTGGCTGAATCGGCACGTGGCGCCGTGGCAGACATGTTTATTATAACCCGACATAATTCGCAAACAAAGGTTTGGCTAATCGATAGGCAGGAGCCAGAGCCTAAAAAGCAGAACAAATTAGCAACGAGTCCATGCTCCTAACATATGACACGGATTGTCACCAAAATATCACCTTTCGATTTCCCGTCAGCAAAATAATCCAGTTTAAAGTTAGGTCAACTTTCTTGGTGGTTTTAGGGCTTTATGACAATGCGAATGTCGTCATTTATAGACGGGGTTGAGTCAACTTTGATCAAGTCTAAATCAACCAAAAAATGTAAATGACCAACTTGGACTAATTTGCAGACAAGCCCTAACCTGACCTGACCTGACGTTTCCTGCCAGTGACCTGACATTCCTTGACCTGACCTGTCCCCTGCCCCCTGGTCACCCTCGGTCGCGAGGCAGCCGCGATCCGCGCTGACTGCCGTGCGTTCTATGAACAGCAGATTAGCATAGGGGGCCGGCACTGTCACTGGCGCGCGCTACAACCCGTCATTGGTCGCAAACAGGCTCATGCCGAGACACCCACAGTTACACCGGACGCACTGAACGACTATTACGTCACCATAGGGCCAGCCACAGCCGCAGCAGTTCCGCCACCAACAAGGCCTGTCCCGATCAGGTTGCCGCGCGTCAGCACTAGCACCTTCAAAGTGCAGTCGATCGACATTGACACCTTGTACGCGACCCTGCTGGGTATGACACCGTCCAAGTCGACCGGATTGGACGGTGTGAGTGTGGCGATGCTACAGGATTTTTTCCCTGGATTAGCCCACGTTATCCTTGACCTAGTGAACTCCAGCCTCGTCACAGGTCAGGTCCCTGCTGCGTGGAAGCACGCACTTGTCACGCCCATACCGAAGGGAAAATCAACCAACAGCCCGTCCGACACACGCCCCTCTCTATCCTGCCTGGTATTATGAAGCTTGTGTAACGCGTAGTGAATATGCAGCTTAGCAACTACCTGGAGAGCCACCACTTGTTGACAGCCGCACCGCATGGCTACAGGAAACAGCATTCCACAGAGACGGCGCTCAGTGTTGTCACCGACCGAGTGTTGCAAGCCACGGACCGCGGGGAAATGTCTGTTTTGGTGATGCTCGACAACTCAAAATGCTTTGACGTCATCTCTCACCAAAAGCTTTTGGAAAAGCTCCAGCTTTATGGCGTGGACACGGCTTGGTTTGCCGACTAATTGGCGAACCACACACAGCAGGTGCGAGTGCGAGGAGCCGACGGCAACTCGATCCTGTCCCGGCCTCGGGAGAACAACTTGGGCGTGTTCCAGGGAGGGAGTCTGAGCTGCGTGCTGTTTATGCTCTTTGTAAACGACCTGAGTTTACATGTTCCGGACGGTGTCACGACTGTGCAGTTCGCGGACGACTCACAGATTCTTATCACGGGGAAAAACCAAATTTGCCGACCATCATTTCTCTCATGGAAGAGACGCTCGAATCTGTCTTCCAATGGTCATGCTACAATGAAATGAAGATCAATGCCGCTAAAACTCAGATGCTTGTGCTTGGGACTCCCGCTATGCTGAAGAGCCTCCCTACAGTCACACTTCGATTTAACGGGTCATATGTCACCGAGTCACCCACTGTTAAGAACTTAGGCCTACCCATGGACCGTAACCTGAACTATAAGGCGCACATTGATTCAATGACCTCCAGGTGCACAGGGATTTTGATCGCCCTGAGCCATGCTCAGCATGTGCTGCCATCAGACACCATGAACATCATAGTGCAAGCCCTCGCTTTGTCAGTGGTGCGCTACTGTTTGAGCGTGTATGGTTCCTGCGGTGCTATCCAAATTCACCGGGTACAAAAGATCGTCAACTTTTGCGCGCGAGTAGTCAGCGGCCGCAGACGCAGCGACCACGTGTCAGACGCTATCGTGCAGCTCGGCTGGCTGCGCGCGACTGAGCTGGTTGAGTACCATACGGTATCTGCAGTCCAACGAGCCATGACGACCGGCAACCCTGAGCACATAGCAGACACCATTGGACCGCGTGCCCACGATCTGCATGACCACAACACCAGACACGCCGGTCGCGTCACACTACCACGTATCCGAACAGAAGCCGGCAGGCGCAGACTGGGTAGCAGAGGCGTCAACATGCTGAATAAACTGCGTCTTGATCCAACATGTGGACCATCGTTCCGTGCCGTGCTGAAACGAGCAATATTGTATAGTCGCGAGTGAAGTGTTGTACTCATCTTACATGCATGCATCTACATTGTGCGGACTGCGGAATATGTTCGGCTTAGGCGATTGCCATACCTTTGTAACTGTCGTTGTTTTAATTTCATTTGACGTGTCTGGTGAAAAGTCACCGCAAAGATGTGGATCCATGACAAATACATCTGTATCGGTACATGAACCAACTGTCAGCCGCTACACCTACACCTAAACCTGACCTGACCCCCAGTTCACCCTCAGTACATGAACCAGCTGTCGACCCTCGCTACACCTGACCTGACCTGACCTGCCCCTGCCCTCCCCCCTCCCAGGTCACCCTAACTACATGAACCAGCTGTCGACCGGCCTGACCTGCCCTGACGTTACCTGACCTGACCTGCCCCCCAGGTCACCCTCGGTACATGAACCAGCTGTCGACCCTCGCTACACCTACACCTCACCTGACCTGACCTGACTCCCAGGTCACCCTAGCTACATGAACCAGCTGTCGATCTGCCTGACCTGCCCTGACGTTCCATGACCTGACCTGACCTGACCCCCAGGCCACCCTCGCTACATGCACCAGCTGTCGACCTGCCTGACCTGCCCTGACGTTCCCTGACCTGACCTGACCTGACCCCCAGGTCACCCTCGCTACATGAACCAGCTATCGACCTGCCTGACCTGCCCTGACGTTCCCTGACCTGACCTGACCCGCCCTGACGTTCCCTGACCTGACCTGACCTGACCCTTGTCCCCCTCCCCAGGTCACCCTCGCTACATGAACCAGCTGTCGACCGGCCTGACCTGCCCTGACGTTCCCTGACCTGACCTGACCTGACCCCCAGGCCACCCTAGATACATGAACTAGCTGTCGACCGGCCTGACCTGCCCTGACGTTCCCTGACCTGACCTGACCCTTGCCCCCAGGTCACCCTCGGTACATGAACCAGCTGTCGACCGGCCTGGAGATTGTCTCGCTGGCCGGCGAGTGGCTGACGGCCGCAGCCAACACCAACATGTTCACGTACGAGATCGCGCCGGTCTTCATCCTGATGGAGGCGGAGACGATGCAGAAGATGAGGGAGATAATCGGCTGGAAGGACCACGGCGACAGCATCCTCTGCCCCGGTACGGTACTTGGTGGCCTCCATTCTAAAATTGTGGATGTGCATACATATTGCTGAATACATCATACTGGTTTAGATGATGGTGAAGCCCTTATGGCCCTGGTGGTCTTAATACATTAAACAATTGCTTTTAATTCCGATTTTTTTTTTTCACAATGGGTTTCCGAAACAAAACTTTCTATGGATGAACTATTTAAAGGACGACTTTGATATACTCTCTTTGGTAGTCTTGTTTTACTGTGATAAAATTACGGATTTATTTTCAAATGAAATGTTGCTGACAGTTTCCCACAATCCCCACCGCTCACAATTCCCACCACCTATACAAATGTCGTTGGTTTGGCAAATAATAATATCTTGCAACTTAGCAATAACACAAACTTGACTTCAAAATAACTTGAAATGCCGCTAATTATGATGTTCGCCGCTGACCACTAGTTCGCCTGCTATTTCCTCAGGTGGCACCATTTCGAACCTGTACGCGGCCCTGGTGGCTCGACATAAGATGTTTCCCAACGTGAAGGCGCAGGGGTTATACGGACTGCCAGCACCGCTGGTGATGTTCACATCCGAATATGTGAGTGGTGCACATCAACAATTGTTCGTAAATATGCCTCCCTGCTAATTTTCTAAACTGTTCTGTCTCATGTCTGCTATCCTGCTCAGCTACCAGCAGTATCAAAGTATTAATACCAGCCGACCGTATCTATCCCAGAATACCGAATATCAGCAATTCATTATTTAGCAGTCTAAGAGAAACCTTGCTAACAGAGTCGCAATCAGGGGTCATCAGGGAGGAACATGAGCGTGTTTTCTGTTTGAGGAGAATCTGCAGGTCTTGAACAGTTACTAAATACTGGATATCATAAAATCTTGAAGAATCTCTACGAGGGGGTCGATGATAACTATCAACAAAGCTCCGGTGGCAGGTACTTGTTCAGGTGGCGGCAGGAAATGTCAGATATGTAATAAGTGTCCCTTAGTTTGGTGCACATTGCGAAGACTCCGCTACACACCGTAGCCGTGGAATCGCTGTCGCTACACACCGTATAGCCGTGAATGACTGTCTAGCGCCTCCGTGTTCTGCCGGCAGAGTCACTACTCGATCATGACAGCTGGAGCGGTGATCGGTCTGGGCACCGACCATGTCTGGGAAGTCCCCTGCGACAAACGCGGCCGCATGGACACCACCAAACTAGAAGCCAGGTGAGACGGCACCACCGACCACTTGGCAAACAATCAGGAAGAAGGTGTTGGCTTATTATTATTGATTAAATAAGCTTATTCTCTGAGGTTAAAATACATCTCGTTTGTGAGTATCGTAATCAAAACCGAATTGTAAATGCGTGTGATGTTTACGAAGAGTTTTCCACTTCAACGTCGCTATTTGTCAAGGCATGCCAAAATTCGACAAGCCACAGCAACTACCTTATAATGGTGTCGCTATACGGCACCATAAGCAACATGCGGAAGTCTCATCGTTGCTGATCACTAATCTCATTGTCTGTCGTCAGGATTCTGGAGGCGAAGCAGAAGGGCATGATACCGTTCTTCGTCAACTGCACGGCCGGCAGCACCGTGGTGGGCGCGTACGACCCGATCCACGCCATCGCGGACATCTGCAAACGATACAAAGTCTGGATGCACGTCGACGTGAGTGTGTGGCGAACCAACTGCGGGAAAGGCATGGAGGAAACAACCGACGGAAGCTAAAGGCGACATAACTGCCTAACTTTGTAATAACGATGGTATCATCCGGTACTGGTGTAGGAGTGTACTATTTTCCTGGAATATCTACGTTCATTATGTAAGACGTTTACAGTAACTTGTAATATTGAGGAAAAAAAACAATATTGTTCAACAGCACTTAATAATGCTAACAATACTGCACTGCACACTAACAATATATTTGAACGGTCGTCACTGCCATGAGCAAGTAAATATGAGTACGCATCATCCTGTTGTCTGCAGGGGTTTCGTCATTCATTCTCCCAAATCGTCCCCAGGCAGCAGTGCCAGTTCCGCAGTGCGATATAGACGCTGACGACAGGTGATCCTGTTGCCCTCAGGCGGCCTGGGGCGGCGGAGCTCTGTCCCCCGTGCGATATAGACGCTGACGACAGATGCTCCTGTTGCCCTCAGGCGGCCTGGGGCGGCGGAGCTCTGTCCCCCGTGCGATATAGACGCTGACGACAGGTGCTCCTGTTGTCCTCAGGCGGCCTGGGGCGGCGGAGCTCTGTCCCCCGTGCGATATAGACGCTGACGACAGGTGCTCCTGTTGCCCTCAGGCGGCCTGGGGCGGCGGAGCTCTGTCCCCCGTGCGATATAGACGCTGACGACAGGTGCTCCTGTTGCCCTCAGGCGGCCTGGGGCGGCGGAGCTCTGTCCCCCGTGCGATATAGACGCTGACGACAGGTGTTCATGTTGCCCTCAGGCGGCCTGGGGCGGCGGAGCTCTGTCCCCGTGCGATATAGACGCTGACGACAGGTGTTCGTGTTGCCCTCAGGCGGCCTGGGGCGGCGGAGCTCTGCTGTCACCGAAGCTCAAAGCTCGCCTGTTTGCCGGCATTGAGAGGGCTGACTCGGTCACCTGGAACCCTCACAAACAGATGGGAGTGCTGCTGCAGTGCTCCACCATTCACATCAGGGAGGATGTAAGTGACGTTCAATCGTGTGTGGTCAATGGAATATATGATTATTTTTTCGTATAATATTTTTCCAACGTTTTTGTATATTTTGTTGAGGAAACATTAGAAAAAAAATAAGAACGAATTATCGTGATCACTGTTGATCGCACCTTTGTCCTTCCATGTATTTTTCAACTCTAGGAAGAAGAAAAAATACTACACCCAGTGACTACATATTGAGGAAAAAAATAGAGAACATTTAAAACACCGAACAGAAAATATAAGAACAGGTATTTCCGTGAGCTTGAATATTTTCTCTTTCCACGTATTTCGCATTTCGTTGAAGCAATATATTATCCTCGTTATTTCCTTGTCGGCTCTCCAACATAGGCTGGCAGCATCGCGCTGTTTAACTCAGACAAGAATGTCGTCTTGTAGTTACGTCGTGTCCATGTGAAATCCTCACGTTCCAGTAATTTGTGCTTCCTTACATTCAACAACGGTACTATAAGCATATACCTTCAACAAGCTAATTTTAATAGTCAGTTACAGTAACGTCTCTGGCGTTATTTTATCTGACATTCCTACTGCATTCCAGACATTTCAGCCCAATGCTGTCAAATGAAAGTGAACTCGAGTGAAACTAACCGTTTTGTTTCCCCTACGTTCCTGAATACAAATAACTGATTAAACGCGGAATTGTCCGCGTTTTAAATTAAATTAACTGATTAAACGAAAACGGCGTTTTTATACCGTCCGCCGCGCCACACTCAGAACGCCCTCGACTCCGACTTCGACGACTCGAAAAACAGCTCCAACTCTCGTTCATGAGCCATCCATGGTGTCTCATTGTGCTCGCCGGTGACCTGAACTGTAATATGCTTCGTGGCCACGACAGCGCTCAAAGTGTTAAATTTCGAGACTTTCTGGACATATACGCCCTCACTCAGTTTGTGACATGTCCGACCTTTAAATCGGGGTCACTGCTGGACCTTGTGATTGCCAACTCCGAGAGTGTGGTCTCCAGATCTGGTGCATATCACTGTTATTTTAGCCCGCATCGGTTTGTACGTTTTGCTTTATCTGTACCAGACCTCGTCATAAGCCAACCTTAGTACAAAGTAGGTCCCTGCGCAGCATCGATGTACTGACCCTGCATGCCGATCTGAGGTTCGCCGATTGGGGGGCCGTGTTTGCATCCGCGACCGTATCTGATCAGTGGCAGCGTTTTCTCGAAGTGTTCGTCCCGATCGTTGACACTCATGCGCCTGTTAGGAATGTCAAAATCCGTAACCAGACCGCCCCTCCAGTCACCGATGCTACCAAGGGCCTGATGTGCCGCCGCCGGGCAGCACTGCGGACTGACAGGCACAGGTCCGATACATACAGAGACGCTAACCAGGCCGTGCGGTCGGCGATACGCAGTGACTGCCGAGCGGACATAGCCAACCGTATCCGTGAACAGGGTCCGCAGTCTGTCTGGCGAAACCTCCGACAGCATGTTGCGGGGAAACGGCCGTCACAGAGGACCGTGCCACTGATGTCTGCCAATGGCATGAACGATTACTTTGTTGGCGTCGGACCTAGGGTTGCTCGTGAGGCGCGACTACATGGGGACGAGCCACTGATCCCATGCAGACTGCCGCGGCTGGGTGCGTGTGCCTTCACGGTCTCACCGGTAGACCTGCAGATGCTGAACTGCATTGTCTTGAGTATGCCTGGCACCTCCGCCTGCGGCCTGGATGGAATATGTGTCCGTATGATTAAGATATGCATGCCTGTAATTAGTACAGCTCTGCTTCACATTGTGAACTCGTGCCTCCTCCGCTGTGATATCCCAGACGAGTGGAAACATTCACTCGTCACTCCCATCCACAAATCCGGTGATCCCTCTAATCCTACCAACTTCAGACCTATATCCATTATCCCTGTCATATCCAAAATAGTTGAGCGCATTGTACAGCGCCAGCTTTACCATTACCTTACCGTCAATCACCTCCTTTCTGATACCCAACATGGCTTCCGCACCCGTCATTCCACCGAAACGGCTCTGGTTACAATATCCGACCGCGTGCTCCTGGCTAATGATCAGAACCAAATCTCGATTCTCTGCCTGCTTGATTTAAGCAAATGCTTCGATGTCATAGATCACTCTAAACTTCTCGTTAAACTTCAGTTACACGGTGTGAACACTGCATGGTTTGAGGCGTACCTGCAGAACCACACACAGAGCGTCAGCTTCACTGACGTCTCTGGCAACAGGCAGATATCAAACGCGCTTCCAAACAACATGGGCGTGTTCCAAGGTTCGGCCCTAGGACCCCTTTTGTATACAATTTTTTTCGAACGATCGCAGCCTGTTCGTGCCGGGTGCAACCGTTGTCCAGTACGCGGACGACACCCAGGTCATGGTCTGCGGCAACAAGACCGCCCTAGCAGATCTGACGGAGCGCATGGAACAGGCACTTTCCTCTCTCGACCTTTGGTTCCGCGCAAATTCACTCAAGGTCAACCCCGACAAAACTCAGCTGATAGCTTTTGGCAGCAGACAAAATATGCGGAACATTACACCTTTCGGCGTGAAATTTCGCGAGCGCACCATACAACCCGTCTTAGAAGTAAAAAATATGGGGGTGATCTTCGATCGCCACCTTTCACGAGACACCCATGTGCAAGAAATTACGCGCAAATGCTTCGGGATCCTCATTGGCTTGTCGCATATTCGTTTTTTCTGTTGTAATTATGAACCTTAAGGGAGCGTTATTCTATATTATTAATCACACAACGTTTCCGTCGTCACCAGGGCCTGCTGATGAACTGCAACAAGATGTGCGCCGAGTACCTGTTCCAGCAGGACAAACACTACGACACCGGCTTCGACACGGGTGACAAGGTGATCCAGTGCGGGCGACACAACGACATCTTCAAGCTGTGGCTCCTCTGGCGCGCCAAGGTAAACAACACCACCCATTGCGGCAGACGGTGGTGGTTCTGTTGGTTAGGAGTGGTACTCAAGGGCGGAACCAGGGGGGGGAGTCAGGAGCCATGGCCCCCCAAAGGTCCTGAAATCGTGATTTGCCCCCCCCCCCCCCAAACAAGAAAAATATGGCCGGATGTACAGTGGCAGTGGCCGGACGTACTTACAACTTATCGCTGACGGGTGACGGCCTGCTCCCCCTCCCCCCTGGTCAACAACTTTCCGCTGACAGCTGACGGCGCGCTACCCCCCCCCCCCCCCCCCCCCCCCGAAAAAAGGCTTGATCCGCCCTTGGTAGTACTAAACTTATAGGTCATCTTTCCATGTTTTTTTTATACAATTTGAGCAAGCATCAAACTGAGCATTGTTAAAATGATAAGACAAAATAGTAATAACCTTTTGCTCATTACATATAACAATGTACAAAAAATATATCACATTTAAGGCCATGAGCCTTCTTTAGTAGAGTGATGAGGTCCCATCACCGTAAATTCAATATAGACGTTTTCATTTTTTTCAATATACCTAATAAACAAAAGTGTATTACTATTTTTAATAATCTTGCCATGTTATTGAAACACAAGTGATCAATTTTCCAGTTGGCGAGGTTTTGATGGAGAACGTTTAACAGTCTGACGAGCTTGTGTAGAATGAGGCGCGTAGGTGTAGTGAGGGGCAGACAAGTAGACAGTCAACGAAACACAATGGCCCCAGACAACAGTAGACATGAAGATCAAATGTTTCCTTGACAATTGATATACAGTTCTGTCTCCCGTGTCCCTTATGTAGCGCGAATCGCGATAAACAGCGGAAGACTTCTGGAAGACGAAGGATCAGTGTTTCATGGAAATCCAAATTGTCCAATAATACAACTACCAAACACTGCCTCAGCTGGTGATATGACTCCAGCTGGCAGTGGCGGATCTACGGTTGGGCAAAATGGGCAATTGCCCCCCCCCCCCCCCCCCCAACGAAATATCGGTAGGCAAACGTATGTTTTTGCCCCCCCCCCCCCCCAAACCGATCCGGAAGGTTGCGATTTTTGTCCTGGTACAGTAGCGGATAAATCTTTCTTCGAAAATACGTTTTTAAAAATTATTTTTACATGGGGAGACAACCAAAAAAACACAGTAAGACAACACAAAAAAAAAATTGCCGTCCGACCATTTGTAATTTTCTTGAAAAGTTGTGCACTGGGGCTTTCTAGGGCGGGGAATTCATTGGTGGTGACCACAAAAAAAAACATTTTCCAAGATACGGCCTTCCGTATTTTCCAAAGTTCGCTGTGCAGGCCTAATTTCAACTCCGAGACTAAAAAGGCGATTTTGATCAATTTTTTTTTGTTTGGATCAGGATTAGTGGAAGAACGATTTGGCAATAACGGAGTTTCGATTTGTTTTGTCACGTGATTTCGTGACCTACGTTTTGCGCCGTGACCTTGACCTGTTGGAAACTGAAATTAAAATTTCCATCTGATCAAGGTTTGAGCTTCATTGATGTCCTTTCGTATACAAAAATATAACAAAGTGGGGTTCGACCTGTAAAAATCATTTTTGAGTCTTGCAATGCGGACATAATACGTTGTTTTGTTTGGGCACCTGACTGTTGATAACTTCGCATCTACTTGACATACGCTTTCGAAACAAAGTCCAGTGACTCCTGACGACGAAACCTCTCGGTTGGTGCATGTTACACCGACATCAGGTCGCCATATGACCTGCCAGACCAATACAACGTAACGTAGTCAAACAGCGTATTGTGTGCATTGCAAGGCTCAAAAGTAGTTTTTGCATGTCGAACCCCAATTTTAGGATTTTGCTTTATACGAAAGGATATCAATGCAACTCAAATCGTCATCAGACAAAAACAAACATAATTTCAGTTTCCAACAGGTCAAGGTCACGGCGCAAAATGTAGGTCACGAGGTCAAGTGACAAAATGAAAATAGAAAATCCGAGACTGCCAAATTGTTCTGTGACTAATCCCGATCCAAACAATACAAAAACCAAAATCGCTTCTTTAGTCTCGCAGTTCTTGGTCGTCAAAATTAGGCCTGCACAGTGAATTTGGGAAATTTTCGGAAGGCCTTATCTTGATTTTGTTTTGGTCACCACCAATTAATTTCCCCCCCCTTGAAACCCCCCAGTGCACAACTTTTCAAGAAAATTACAAATGGTCGGAGGCAAATTTGACAAAATGGTTGTCTTACTGTGGAAGTCCCCAAAAGTAGGTTTTATAGGTCAAACCCCACTTTTTTATTTTTGTATACGAAAGTACATCAATGAAGTTTAAATCGTCATTAGACGAAAATGTTAATTTCAGTTTCCAACAGGTCAAGGTCACGGCGCAAAAAGTAGGTCACGAGGTCACGTGACAAAAAATCGAAAATCCGTGATTGCCAAATTGTTCTTGGACTAATTAATCCTGATCCAAACAAAGTTTTCAAAATAGTTTTTGTTTTTGTCTCGGAGTTATTGGTCGTCAAAATTAGGTCTGTACAGTGAACTTGGGAAAATACGGAAGGCCTGGCCTTATTTTTGAAAATATTTTGGGGGGGAATTTTTTGGTCACTACCAATGAATTCCCCGCCCTTGAAACCCCCAATGCACAACTTTTTAAGAAAATAAAAAATGGTCAGACGGCACCCACCGGTTGTCTTACTGTGGAATGTCCCACATCCCACAAAAGTCAGGAGGTGGAGTAGCTATCATCCACCGCAGCACCATGAACGTGGAACGGCTGCGGGTTCCTGCGGCCAAGTCCACTCTCGAGTTAATGTGGCTGCAAATCATCAGCAGGTCACCCATCATCGTTGGCGTCGTATACCGACCTCCATCGGGCCAGCCGACTCCAGCCATCGAAGACCTGCACAGCCAACTGACTCAAGTCGGGGCGCGTGACCAGCCCATCTACCTTCTCGGCGACACCAATTTTGACGTCACCCGCCCTGACAAGCCAGGAGTGACGTCATACCTCCAACAGCTGAACGACCTATCGCTGAAGCAGCTCATCACAGAACCGACCCATCCCGGACTGAACCCTTCGCTGATTGACCACCTGATCACCAACAGACCAGAGCTAACGGTTGACGCGCGAGTTGTGCCCTACAACATCAGTGATCACGACCTCATCACTGCCTCCGTCTCTGTCGTCAAAACGCGGCACGTGGTCAAGACAATCACTGTTCGAGCCACTCGACGCGCCAATGCCGATGCTTTGTGCCTCGAGCTGCTCCAAGCTGACTGGACATCCACCTATGACGCCAACTGCACCACCGACAAGTGGGACAGCTTCTACAACACATGGGACCACATCATCAACAAGCACATGCCCATGAGGACAATCACATTGAAGCACAGACCGTACCCGTGGTTGCAAAATGAAGACGTCAAGGAGGCAATGGCTGCACGAGACCGGGCGCGCATTGACAGAGAGTGCACACCTTGTGACGTCACGGAGAGGGAGTTTCGTGAGCGCCGGAACGCCGTCAAGGTGGTGCTGAACCGGGCCTGCTCATCTTACTTCCAGACTTCTTTCAAACACTCCAGGTCCAAGTCGTGGCGTGACATCCGCCAGTTTCTCGTGTCATCGAGGAAAGCCGAACCCAGAGTAGACAGCGCGTCAGACCGCAACTCGGACTGGGCGGACCGGCTCAACAGCTTCTTCGCGTCGGTGGGCTCCGGCGTGGCACACTCCCTGGCAGCTGCCGACACTGGAGAGCCGCTGCCGCCACGCCCGCCGCGCGTGTGCAGTGGCGCGTTCGCACCGCTGCCGGCCACGCTCCCCGAACTGTCCGCTGCGCTGCGGCGCATGGGCACGTCCCGTGCCTGCGGTCCGGACGGCATCACCATCGAGATGCTGAGACTGACGTTTGCCGTGGTGGGACCACATCTCCTACACATCATCAACTCGTGCATAGCGAACTGTGACATGCCTTTGCAGTGGAAAGCTGCTATCGTTACTCCACTGTTCAAGAAGGGTGACACAAGTGATCCCAGTAATTACAGGCCGATCTCGATAATTCCTGTGGTGGCCAAGCTGTGTGAACGTGTTATCTGTACTCAGCTGATGACGTATCTCACGAGTCATTGCGTGTTGTGCCCGCAGCAATATGGTTTTCGGCCTGGTCTGTCCACAGAGGCGGCTGTGCTCGATGCTGTCGTATACGCCACAGACAACATCGACAGAGGACTAGTTACGTCACTCGTCACGGCCGACACGTCGAAGGCGTTTGACAGCGTCGAGCACGGCCGTCTCCTGGACAAGCTCGGATGGTATGGCATCTGGTCAGACTGGTTCGCTGACTGGCTCCAGGGGCGTACGCAGGCGATAAAAGGGGGATCGTCACGTGCTCTCGGAGTGACGCACGGGGTAATTCAGGGGTCCATACTAGGCCCAGTGTTATTCCTGATATTCTCGAACGATCTGACGCAACACCTGCCCCACGGCAAGATGATCTTGTACGCTGATGACGCCCAGTTCCTGGACACTGAAGCACCATCAAACATGCAGGCCCTCAAAACACGAGTGGAAATCAATCTCTCTATCGCATTCAAATGGTTCACTCAAAACAGGCTGAAAATAAACCCGTCCAAAACAGAAATGATCATTCTGAAATCTAGCCGTCAAAAATCGGACGCCAACTTTTCAGTCCATTTCGGAAACGACGAAATCTCACCTTCTTCCAGTGTCAAGGTCCTGGGCGTCATCATCGACCCTCACTTAACATGGGTGAAACACGTTTCTGCAGTTGTACAGCGCTGCTATATGGTCTTGGTGGGCCTGGCTAGGATGCGTCACAGAGTGCCCAAGGACACAAAACGCATGCTCGTGGAAGCGCTCGTCTTCCCGCACATGCGGTACTGCATCAGTGTGTGGGGTAGCTGTACGGGGGAGCAAAAGAAGCGTGTCCAGAAAGCCATCAACTTCGGTGCTCGGATTGTGACTGGCTTGGGCCGACGAGAACACGTGACCCCAGTGCTTCTAGAGTTGGGATGGGGACGAATCGACGACATGCTGAATGAACATGATCTCTCGATAGTGCGCCGCCTTCTGACAGCGTCAGATGCGTCGGAGATTCTGCGGATGCAACTCGTCTCTCGATCTGCACAGTCCAGTCGCAGTACTCGAGCGACCGAGAGTGGCCAGCTGCAGCTGCCACGAGTACGGACTGAGTTCGCGAGACGCAGTTTTCTCTGTAGATCGACCAGGACCTGGAACAGCGCGCTGATCTGAGGCATGTAATTGTGTGGGTAGCTCCGTGGGGCCGGTGGTTGCCTATTAGTGGCCAGACGTGCGATGCGTATGCTGTATGGTTGTGTCATGTCGTTTGTCATTTTTGCGTCGGGTCGATCGAGACAACACGTACACCTTAGTCCTTTGATCGGTGTTGGATTGCAGTCGAGCATTTTTAGTGTTTGTGTTCAGTGTGTGACCCGGCGTGTTTGTATGTATATTGACGTGGATATCATAAAATCCACTTTGTGGAGGTTCTGAATATAGCATCTCATCACATGTGATCTTAGGTCAGATCACGTGATTTTATCATGTGGCCATTTAAAACTCGGAATTTGTTCCTTGCCAGAATCGACTTCGATATATTGGCCTTCGACGGCAAGAAATTGGAGATAGGTTTTAACTATATATCTTCTTTTTTTGGGGGGGGGAATCATGGTCTTTGGTAATAACTTTGCACATCATGATTGTGCTAGAGAGCTTAACTCAACGGCATTATATCTGTCTCGTCGAGCTGCAATCATTTGGAGATAGGTTAGCATAACCCCCCAGGTCACTCCATGACCTCAAGGTCACGTCCCCTGAGGTTGATTTCCCAAATGACCTGGCTTGATTACACAATAGATAATTTGTTGCCATTTTTTTCGTTTTATTGCGCACAATTGAACGTTTTGTTTTCTCTGGAAGACACTTTTAGCTATTTTTATAACATTCTCGGTCTGGAAATAAAGAGGAGAAAAATTTATATCTTGAGGACCCACAGACGCCTCTATCGGCGAAATATTTAATTATGTCATCATGTGATCTTGATCACTGAGCGAAATAGGTTGGCACGTGATTTCAAGGGCCTGCACCCTCCTATTCCATCTAAGAAAAATCACGAATTTTAACTGAGAACATAACGAAATCACGTGGCCTGACCTGAGGTTACATGCCAAAATTGCGACACTTTTTCATTCGAGTTCTCACACAAGATTACATTACATTAATTTGTGGTACATGGCGATTCTGATGATACATAGTTTTATATCATTCGAATTATTTATAGGATATATCCCGATATATATCGCCTGAAGAAAATTAAACCTGTGTGCGACATTAAAGAGATGCCTGAGGTTACAACTCGAAAACCGTTCGACAGACGCGGCTGAAAATTTTACAGCGTGAATGTACGGCCCAGATAAGCCCCGACACCTAGTTCAATCGACATGTGAGAAGTAGAATGTTATGGTTTGGTCGATCTGACGGACTGCACCGGGTGACCTCTGGTCACGTGACCTTGAGGTCACAGAGCGACTACAGGGATGATGTATATAATTGAAAGCAGGTCGACGAGATACTACAAAGTTGCCCAGGGCAAAGTTTCCCGAGGCATAATGCCGTTTAATTGAGCTCTCTAGCACAATTACGCGCAAAGTTATTACCAAAGACGTGCTGGTGACCATTATTTTTCTCAATACAAAAATATAAATATTATATTTAGAAGAAAAAAAAACTATCACCAATTTTTTAAACATCGTAGGTTTACGTATCGATGTCCATTCTGGCATGGCAAAAAAAAATCCTAATTTTAAAAGACCACATTATAAAATCACGTGATTTGACCTGAGATCACGTACTGAAATAGCAAAATTTCCGAATTTCCAAAAATGATTACATCATAATAATCTATTGTTCCTGATGATGGTGATTACCGAGCGGGCGCGAAGCGCCCTTGAGGTTTCTCGTCAACTTACTAGACACATTTACATTTGACCCGTCCCGAACCGGCCCGATACGGCCGACACGGTCGTACAGACAGACGCATGTGATCGGGTTTTCGCCATTGGATAGGACCATCAAATCAATTTTGATTTGTGCAGTGCGTTCTGATAGGGAATGTACCACAGCGCGTGGCACATGCAAACGTCGAAATTAACCAAAATCATTCTTGATAAAAAAATGGCTTGATTTATCTAAGCATTCATTTATACGATGAAGCATGCAGCGCTCAGGACGTACTCCCTTTTGGCAGATTCGAGAAAGGAGATCAATGACAAATGTAATACAACTTATTTTGTATGTAGTTTGTCCCAGGGAAGCAACAGATACCGCTCGGTTACCGCCGATTAAGGCGTTGTACTGGTTTATATGGGAGATATTGTCCGCTGAAAATTTGAGTTTTGATTGACATTGCAAAGTTGCCCGAGGCTGTAACTCGAAAACCATTTGACGGATGAGGCTGAAGAAGTGCACAGTGTGATTCAACAGCCCAGATAACCCCAGACACGTAGTTTTATCGAAATATGAGATGTAGTGTGTTATTTAGAGATTGTTTTGGTCGATCTGTTCTGGAATGCCCCAATTGCCCCACCCCCCAACGAAACATGTGTAAGCAAATGCATATCCCCCCCCCCCCCCACCGTTCCGGGAGGTTGTGATTTTTGTTCCGGGAAGGCGAGATTTGCCCCCCTCCCCCGCTCAACGAAACTTTCGTTCTGACGACCCGACGCCCCCACCTCCGCTCAGACCTTTCCCGCTGACGATCCGACGCCACCCCCCCCCCCCCCACGACTCTGTGCTGACGACCCGACGCCACCCCCCCCCCCCCCTCTAGTCAACAACTTTTCGCTGCCGAAACGGAACGAAATTGTTTACCCCCCCCCCCAAAAAAAAAACTCGAAACCTAGATCCGCCACTATCAGCTGGTGACATGACTTCAGCTGGTGATGTGAGTTCAGCTGGTGATATGACTTCAGCTGGTGACATGACTTCAGCTGGTGATATGACTTCAGCTAGTGACATGACTTCAGCTGGTGGCATGACTTCAGCTGGTGACATGACTTCAGCTGGTGACATGACTTCAGCTGGTGATATGACTTCAGCTGGTGACATGACTTCAGCTGGTGATATGACTTCAGCTGGTGACATGACTGCAGCTGGTGACATGACTTCAGCTGGTGACATGACTTCAGCTGGTGATATGACTTCAGCTGGTGATATGACTTCAGCTGGTGATATGACTTCAGCTGGTGACATGACTTCAGCTGGTGATATGACTTCAGCTGGTGACATGACTTCAGCTGGTGACATGGCTTCAGCTAGTGACATGACTTCAGCTAGTGACATGACTTCAGCTGGTGACATGACTTCAGCTGGTGATATGACTTCAGCTGGTGACATGACTTCAGCTGGTGACATGACTTCAGCTAGTGACATGACTTCAACTGGTGACATGACTTCAGCTGGTGATATGACTTCAGCTGGTGACATGACTTCAGCTGGTGACATGACTTCAGCTAGTGACATGACTTCAGCTGGTGACATGACTTCAGCTGGTGATATGACTTCAGCTGGTGACATGACTTCAGCTGGTGACATGACTTCAGCTAGTGACATGACTTCAGCTGGTGACATGACTTCAGCTGGTGATATGACTTCAGCTGGTGACATGACTTCAGCTGGTGACATGACTTCAGCTGGTGACATGACTTCAGCTGGTGGCATGACTTCAGCTGGTGACATGACTTCAGCTAGTGACATGACTTCAGCTGGTGATATGACTTCAGCTGGTGATGTGAGTTCAGCTGGTGATATGACTTCAGCTGGTGATATGACTTCAGCTGGTGACATGACTTCAGCTGGTGATATGACTTCAGCTGGTGATATGACTTCAGCTGGTGACATGACTTCAGCTGGTGATATGACTTCAGCTGGTGATATGACTTCAGCTGGTGACATGACTTCAGCTGGTGACATGACTTCAGCTGGTGATATGACTTCAGCTGGTGACATGACTTCAGCTGGTGATATGACTTCAGCTGGTGATATGACTTCAGCTAGTGACATGACTTCAGCTGGTGACATGACTTCAGCTGGTGATATGACTTTAGCTGGTGACATGACTTCAGCTGGTGACATGACTTCAGCTAGTGACATGACTTCAGCTGGTGACATGACTTCAGCTGGTGATATGACTTCAGCTGGTGACATGACTTCAGCTGGTGACATGACTTCAGCTAGTGACATGACTTCAGCTGGTGACATGACTTCAGCTGGTGATATGACTTCAGCTGGTGACATGACTTCAGCTGGTGACATGACTTCAGCTAGTGACATGACTTCAGCTGGTGACATGACTTCAGCTGGTGATATGACTTCAGCTGGTGACATGACTTCAGCTGGTGACATGACTTCAGCTGGTGACATGACTTCAGCTGGTGACATGACTTCAGCTGGTGACATGACTTCAGCTGGTGACATGACTTCAGCTGGTGACATGACTTCAGCTGGTGACATGACTTCAGCTGGTGACATGACTTCAGCTAGTGACATGACTTCAGCTGGTGATATGACTTCAGCTGGTGATGTGAGTTCAGCTGGTGATATGACTTCAGCTGGTGATATGACTTCAGCTGGTGACATGACTTCAGCTGGTGATATGACTTCAGCTGGTGATATGACTTCAGCTGGTGACATGACTTCAGCTGGTGATATGACTTCAGCTGGTGATATGACTTCAGCTGGTGACATGACTTCAGCTGGTGACATGACTTCAGCTGGTGATATGACTTCAGCTGGTGACATGACTTCAGCTGGTGATATGACTTCAGCTGGTGATATGACTTCAGCTAGTGACATGACTTCAGCTAGTGACATGATTTCAGCTGGTGACATGACTTCAGCTGGTGACATGACTTCAGCTGGTGACATGACTTCAGCTGGTGATATGACTTCAGCTGGTGACATGACTTCAGCTGGTGACATGACTTCAGCTGGTGATATGCTTAAGCTGGTGACATGACTTCAGCTGGTGACATGACTTCAGCTGGTGACATGACTTCAGCTGGTGACATGACTTCAGCTGGTGACATGACTTCAGCTGGTGACATGACTTCAGCTGGTGACATGACTTCAGCTGGTGACATGACTTCAGCTGGTGATATGACTTCAGCTGGTGACATGACTTCAGCTGGTGATATGACTTCAGCTGGTGACACGACTTCAGCTGGTGATATGACTTCAGCTGGTGACATGACTTCAGCTGGTGATATGACTTCAGCTGGTGACATGACTTCAGCTGGTGA
This sequence comes from Chirona hameri, assembly GCA_036785665.1. Classification (NCBI taxonomy): domain Eukaryota; kingdom Metazoa; phylum Arthropoda; class Thecostraca; order Balanomorpha; family Balanidae; genus Chirona; species Chirona hameri. The sequence goes on along the minus strand of JAXIVJ010012841.1, from coordinate 8,208 downwards.
TATGACTTCAGCTGGTGACATGACTTCAGCTAGTGACATGACTTCAGCTGGTGACATGACTTCAGCTGGTGACATGACTTCAGCTGGTGACATGACTTCAGCTGGTGACATGACTTCAGCTGGTGACATGACTTCAGCTGGTGACATGACTTCAGCTGGTGACATAACTTCAGCTGGTGACATGACTTCAGCTGGTGACATGACTTCAGCTGGTGACATGACTTCAGCTGGTGACATGACTTCAGCTGGTGATATGACTTCAGCTGGTGACATGACTTCAGCTGGTGACATGACTTCAGCTGGTGACATGACTTCAGCTGGTGACATGACTTCAGCTGGTGACATGACTTCAGCTGGTCACATGACTTCAGCTGGTGACATGACTTCAGCTGGTGACATGACTTCAGCTGGTGACATGACTTCAGCTGGTGATATGACTTCAGCTGGTGACATGACTTCAGCTGGTGACATGACTTCAGCTGGTGACATGACTTCAGCTGGTGACATGACTTCAGCTGGTGACATGACTTCAGCTGGTGACATGACTTCAGCTGGTGACATGACTTCAGCTAGTGACATGACTTCAGCTGGTGACATGACTTCAGCTGGTGACATGACTTCAGCTGGTGATGTGAGTTCAGCTGGTGATGTGAGTTCAGCTGGTGATATGACTTCAGCTGGTGATATGACTTCAGCTGGTGATATGACTTCAGCTGGTGATATGACTTCAGCTGGTGACATGACTTCAGCTGGTGACATGACTTCAGCTGGTGATATGACTTCAGCTGGTGATATGACTTCAGCTGGTGATATGACTTCAGCTGGTGACATGACTTCAGCTGGTGATATGACTTCAGCTGGTGACATGACTCAGATTGTGATCTGTAATAATCATCTGCCACACTTCCCTAGGCTATTAATTAATATGATATCGGCAGCACTGCGTGAATACAATGCTTCACTTTACCATCGCAAATAATTTATTGGGATCATAGTTAGATGTCCCTGATCGCTTGAGACTCTTCTCTGTGTGGTCTTCGTGACCTCTGACCTCTGACCCATGACCTCTGACCCCATACCTCTGACCTCTGACCTCTGACCGCTGACCTCTGACCGCAGGGTGACAGCGGGTTCGCTCGTCACGTGGAGTTCCTGTGGGACTTGACTGACTTCATGGTTCAGGAGATCAAGCGGCGAGGCGACAGGTTCTACCTGATCTGGGAGGAGCCTGAGTGTCTGAACGTGTGCTTCTGGTACGTGCCGGCCCGACTCCGACAGACGCCGCACGACCAGAGCCGCGAGGAGGAGCTCGGAAAGGTCTGTCTACCGTACCGTCATCCCGGGCACCCGTACCCGGGGCATAAAGCCGGCATCATTCAATATTGGCCCATTTTTAGACCGAATTATATACATTAATTATAAGTAATTTACTTTAATATTCCATCAATATCATGCGATTCATAAGCATTCAAGTTATCGTCAATGAGACAAAGTCCATGCAACATAAATTCAATGATATAAAAACCAATGCATGTAACCTGGCCCCTAACCTCCGTCCATTGTGGTCGCCAGTTGTGCCCGAAAATCAAGGCCCGTATGATGGAACACGGCACTCTGATGGTCTGCTACCAGCCGCTGCGCACCACGTCCACCCAGAGACCCAATTTCTTCCGCAACATCATCAACAACCAGGCCGTCACGCGCGACGACGTACGCTTCATGCTCGACGAGCTCGAGCGGCTCGGCCACGACCTGTAGACGGCTGTTTCAGACAGCCGCCGCCAGAGGCGTTGCACGCAGCCCAATAGATGGCAGCACTGGCAACTGTGAGTTGACGTCGCTGTTTGCGAGCTTGGCGATTGCTGCTTCGGTTATCGGTATGTGCCACGCTCGTTTATGAATGCAATCCAAGGGTAGTAGCATAGGATGTGTGCAGTGAGAATTGGCACAGTGGACGGCCATTGATTCGGGTTTCATGCGACGAGAATGATGTGAGTCGTACGAAGATAGATGTGTTATCGTTAGAGCGGAAAGTTATCGTTATTGCAATGTTAGTGCTGCTGAAGGTGCGATGTGAGATACATCACGCACCCAGCGAGAAGCACCATTCATCAGAGGCTGGGTAAGTTATATCTACAGCTATCGTACTGTTAACGATATGCATTAATTCATAATGTGGGATGCGTGCCTACGTCTGTTGTGCACGCAAAGTTAACGTTAATTGTGTAAAGCTTTCACGCTAAAAAATTGTTTGAATTTCTACATATCCCTCTGAGAGTTGTGACCGTACGCTAGGCGAGACATGAGATCAGACAATGCTTGTGGCGAGATGTGATATAGTTTCATGTTGTCAGCGACCATTTATGCTGTGCACATAACCTGTCGTTCCGTGTTGAGGGTCACGCCGCTAAGAACCCCTGTCCTTATCGTGGCTGCATGCACAATGAGAGCTCTGTATTCTGTGACTGGCAACCCTTGATACGTGCTCAAACGTCATGTGGAGCCCTGTTTACCGTTGTCTGGCTCGCCATCCCCTGTCTCGCACCTCGACGTCTCCCAAGTCTTCCACTTTCACATCCCGGCTGATTTCCCTGACTTTTCCGCGTCCATTGTCCAACATCCGTGGGACTGCAGGCTCTTACTGGCGACACAATATAAAATCCGCATTTTAAACGTCGGTCGTGGCTTTTGGTGCCAAACAAACATTTCAGAAGATTTTCGGGAACTATTGTCATATCCTTAACCCCAACACTTCTGAACTTCCAGGCCTCTCGGCGGAACTTCTCGACTTTTCTTGGCCAGTTTATCTACGGTCAGCTTCCTCAGCTTCGCACAATTTGCAATGCTGAACTCTGCCTAGCTGAGGCCTACTTGCACTCACACTCTGGCTCGTGTTCAGTGGTGTGCCTAGTCTCAACGACGCTCAGCGCGTTAGCTGGCACTCTCGTCGTCCACACTACACATTCTAAAGCTCGCACTGCACTCTCTCATCGCTCACACTGCGCACTTCACTACAAACACTACCCGCCTACATTACTAGCACCACCCACACACACTATACAACAGTGCAACACTACACTACTCTTTCGCGGCTCGGGATGTCTACTATCTACATGCAACCATGAAGCACCGGCATCAATCAATGAAAACAAAAAACAAAACGGCACATAGGTTGTGTATAGACCGGTTCAACTTTCAACGAAGCAATATCTAAAGAAGGTCAAAATCTATGTGTACAACAGTGGTGACTGTATTGCAAAGTATCGAAAGCATTGGAAGGATTGTATTATCGGACAATTTGGATTTCCATGAAACACTGATCCTTCGTCTTCCAGAAGTCTTCCGCTGTCTATCGCGATTCGCGCTACATAAGGGACACGGGAGACAGAACAGAATATCAATTATCAAGGGAACATTTGATCTTCATGTCTACTGTTGTCTGGGGCCATTGTGTTTCGTTGACTGTCTACTGCTGTCTGCTCGTGGCCGTGTTTGCTGCCTATTGTCCGACGCTGACTGCTGTCTTCTGCTGTTGTCTGCTGACGTCCTCGGCTGTCTCCTATACTGTCGTCTTCTGTTCTCTCCGGTCCGCTCCTGCCGGTCTGAAGCTGCTATCCGCGCCTGTCTGGTGTTATCTGAAGCTGTCTTCAGCCAATGTCTGCAGCAGGACCTGCTATTCCTGCCGTCTGCTGGTATACGCTGCTGTATACTGCTGCTGCTGCTTCTGCTGCTGCTGCTGCTGTATACTGCTGCTGTATACTGCTGCTGTTGCTGTATACTGCTGCTGTATACTGCTGCTGCTGCTGCTGCTGCTGCTGCTGCTGCTGCTGCTGCTGCTGCTGCTGCTGCTGCTGCTGCTGCTGCTGCTGCTGCTGCTGCTGCTGCTGCTGCTGCTGCTGCTGCTGCTGCTGCTGCTGCTGCTGCTGCTGCTGCTGCTGCTGCTGCTGCTGCTGCTGCTGCTGCTGCTGCTGCTGCTGCTGCTGCTGCTGCTGCTGCTGCTGCTGCTGCTGCTGCTGCTGCTGCTGCTGCTGCTGCTGCTGCTGCTGCTGCTGCTGCTGCTGCTGCTGCTGCTGCTGCTGCTGCTGCTGCTGCTGCTGCTGCTGCTGCTGCTGCTGCTGCTGCTGCTGCTGCTGCTGCTGCTGCTGCTGCTGCTGCTGCTGCTGCTGCTGCTGCTGCTGCTGCTGCTGCTGCTGCTGCTGCTGCTGCTGCTGCTGCTGCTGCTGCTGCTGCTGCTGCTGCTGCTGCTGCTGCTGCTGCTGCTGCTGCTGCTGCTGCTGCTGCTCGCTACTCGTGCCTGTCTCTGCTTCTATACCGTCGCTTGTGAAGAACAAGACCGATGCAAACAGAAAATAATGGAAAAATGTTTAGATTAATATTTCAGCGCCATACAGATCATCAGGACAGATGACCAGTCCGCCATTCAGTTTCGTTGTGCAAATTGCTTCGACTGGTTGTTTTAATTTCGTTTCTCCTCCTGAAAAATGGGAAAATCTTCAACTGGCATTGAGCCCACCTTGCAGTCGTCTCCTCCGCTATTCGTGTTCTCTTCTCATCTGTCTATAATCGCTCTCCGCTTCTTTATTCCAAGTGCCGATCATTCGTGATCCCTTCACTGTCCTCTTTCATCACGGTTTCTGCCGCTGACGCACTGGCTGGTAACTTCGGCAATCCTTCCGCACCGAACTGTCCTGAGCTCCAGAGCGCGCCGAACGATTTCCCGTGGTCCCTGCCGCACGGACCCGCCATATACATAGCCCAGCGACACCGGCATGACATGATGATTGCTGGTATCTCCTGCCGTGGTTACCGGGCCGGGGGGGGGGGGGGGGGTATGGGGGGGGGGGGGGGTCTTACCGTATCCGACGACGCACCAGGCGGCTTCGCATGTCGCTGTTTTGTCTCTGCCTGCTGTCAGCAAGTGGCTGTTTCAGCTTCCTGCAGCGAGAGCTTGGAGGACTGTTTGGAAAGGCTCGAGTGGGGACTGCTGTGTGCTGTTTAGTTACAGCTATTGTGTGTATGTGCGTGTGTGTTTGATTAGGACGTCACTACTTGTGACTGGCGTGCTCGCTAGTGCTGCCTGCTGAAAGCTCTCCTTGGTGCTGGTGGTGATGAATAGTGTTGTTGTGTGGTGACGGTTGGTGACTGTTGGTGATGCCAGATGACTGCTGGTGACTGAAAAGCGTTGACTGTTTCGGTGCGGTATCGGCACGATTCTGTGATCTGGGAAGCTCTGCTCCGGGATGTCCTGATCTGGATGTTCTTATCTGGGATGTCCTGATCTGGATGTTCTTATCTGGGATGTTCTGATCTGGGATGTTCTGATTTGGGATGTTCTGATCTGGATGTTCTGATCTGGGATGTTCTGATTTGGGATGTTCTGATCTAGGATGTTATGATCTGGGATGTTCCGATTCTACGGTGCATCCCGGTCTGAAAGACTCGGTATTTCCGTGTCAACTGTTACCGATCACCTCCCCGTTGACCTCTCACGCAGTAGGGCAGGCCAGCTGCTTCGTTTTCGCACGCTTCGGCCAAAGGTCGCGCACACGCCGTTTTGCTTTGTTACGCCGGTAGTGAATGCATGCCGCCAGTTAATTTGTCTGCATGTCACAGCGCACTGCACGCTCACTGTATTGGTGCTAACAATGAAGTGTAGGTTGGTAACAATGGCACGTGGACGCGCAATGTGCATAAAGTTGCCTCATTCAGGATGAAAATGTATAGGTTGACGTTCAACATGGCAATTTGTCGGAGCCAGATTGGAGCTAGTTATCAACACCGTGAACACGTGTGATTGATTTCATGGACTCAAATTGAAATGATGGACAAGGCGGGAATGTATAGGCACGTCCGCCGTCCACATGACCAGTGTTACCCCACGCCACATTCCACGTATTGCTAGCTTGTACTCCACCTGGCACAATGGCACAGCACTGGCCCTTGGCTGCACTGAACCTTGGACCTTGGCTGCACTGAACCTTGGACCTTGGATGCACTGAACCTTGGACCTTGGCTGCACTGAACCTTGAACCTTGGCTGCACTGAACCTTGGACCTTGGCTGCACTGAACCTTGGACCTTGGATGCACTGAACCTTGGACCTAAGCTGCACTGAACCTTGGACCTTTGGTTGCACTGAACCTTGGACCTTGGATGCACTGAACCTTGGACCTTGAATGCACTGAACACTGGCTTTCTGATGCACTTCGCACGCAGCATGTAGCTCCTCTGGACATATTGAACCATGCACCTCCCTTTCCAACGCTTACACAAAGCACTGTGTAACTGTAAACACTTCTGGTAATGTAGTAAATGCCTTGCTTAGACAGTCGTTAACGAAGCGCTGTCAAAAGCTTGAATCAAGTCTTCCAGGCAGGACCTTCCACGAGGCAACGGCGTCTTCCAAACCAGTGTTTGCGTGCAAACGTGCAGCGGAGTGGCCATTCAACGATGTGCTCCATCCCATGTTGGTCCGCTTTGTAACCTTGCAATATATCCTGCATATGTGTCTCGCCTTTTGGCGACAAGACCCGAAGTTTACATTCGGGGCAATAAGATCCAAGTCTTCCAAACTAGGATAAGTGTCGGGCACCACTTTCGGTGCCCGCTGGTGTGGGGTCTCTCAGGCGGCTCGAGGTCAACATGGCGTCGCCCTGTGGCGATATGTGGGCCGCCATGTTGTGTGCTGTATAGTGTACTCATGTCTTCCAGGCGTTCCTGTCTCAAGGAGTGCCACAGGTGATGCAGGGTGGCTCGTTGAGTGAGAGGTTGATACCGGCCAGAGGGCTATTTTGGTTAACAGTCCGCACATCTTCCACTTCATTTCCTGGCCCTGAAACATTCTACCAGCATTCTCAAATTAATTAATTAATTAATTAATTATAAATAGGAGGAGTGGTATCGTCGCATCGGTATCAAAACATACAAATTCTCATAAAATTCCCCTATCCTCTTAGACGACGACTGCTTGAGCAAAGGCGAGGGCGAGTCTTGGGTGTGACGAGTCACTTCGAGTGAAGTGTGTGTGTGTGTTTGAATGTGTGTCATGTGTGCGTTTATTGTCCCGCGATCCCGTGTCATCGTGTATCGATATGTGTCAGCATGTTTGTAAGCATATGCGTTTCGATTCGTTTGCTTTCGTGATCTTGTGTGGGTGTATTTGATGCAACTTAAGCACAGATGTTCAGCGTTATGCTTGCGGTGACGCCCAGCAGCGTCAAGAAAGCCGTGTTACTCGCTGTGTTGGTGACGTGATCGGTACCATCCGCTCGTGTTAACGGCTATGTCTCGCATCATGTTGATCGGTGTAATCGTGTATGTATACTATCGACTATCGACTACTATCGTACTATCGACTTCAGTTTCAGCACTGTCGACCTGGCAACAGAAGGAACCTTCTCGACCTGATGCCGCAGCTAGTCGTGGATATAATTTCTTACGGGAGTCACGTTATTCCTGTAAAATAACACGAGTACAGTATTTAATGTTTTCACGTTAGCGCTATATATTGCTACCAAACCGACCGGCGATATATTCGGCCCAGTGACGTCAACGCTGACGATCCGGTGACGTCATCGTGAGCTTCCTGTGGCGGCCGACAGGCGGCGCTGTAGACAGCTCTCTGTTGCCTGTGTTGCCGTCGATGTGTAGCTGACTGTTGTGCCCGAGCTACGGAACGCGGGCGACAGCGTCGCGGTCTCCGTGACGAATGGCTCGTGACGTCACCACCTCCGTCACCGCAGGGAAGTGACGTCACGGCCACGTCACGGCCGAAAGTGAAGCCACGCTCCCGCTTCGTACGTGATGTCAACGTACACACATGTGTATCGTGTAGGCGGGCAATAAAGGCATCAAAACAATCACCCGGTCTGTTTGAGTAGAATAAAATGCAGAGTGGTATGCAAATGAAACAAATACAAGCGTTTGCGCAGACAAACACTTCCCAGGTACACTACACAGGATTGCGCCGCGCGGAAGTAAAAAGTCGGAGGATGGATCACAAGCGAAACAGCCAGCGGAAAAATGATGGTATACATAAACCAACACATTTGTCAGCATCGTTTTACCCGCGCTCTTAGGTACTTATTAAAGGGATTATACGGGTTTCCGTCTTGAAAGTAAATGCACTCTTTTGCAGTTGTATGAGCTTCAAACACGTTTAAGACATATAACAAGGACCTCAATGCTCATTTAGTCCATTATTTCAGCA
>JAXIVJ010012840.1:0-37500 GCA_036785665.1 Chirona hameri | reverse complement strand
CCTCTCTCTCTATCTCTCTCTCTCTCTTCTCTCTCTCTCTCTCTCTCTCTCTCTCTTCTCTCTCTCTCTCCTCTCTTCCTCTCTCTCCTCTCTTCTCTCTTCCTCTCTTCCTCTCTTCCTCATCTTCCTCTCTTCCTCTCTTCCTCTCTTCCTCTCTTCCTCTCTTCCTCTCATCCTCTCTTCCTCTCTTCTCTCTTCCTCTCTTCCTCTCTTCCTCTCTTCCTCTCTTCCTCTCTTCCTCTCTTGCCTCTCTGTCTCCCCCTCCTCCACGGACACAACGGCCCCCTGATCTGGCATCTCCCCGGACACACACGGCCCCCTGATCTGGCATCTCCCCGGGGACACACGACCATGCATCTGTCACCGCCGAGACATTATTCCAGCACCTCAGCCGACACTGACTGCTGTTTTTGCTGCGCCGTAATTGAGCTGCAGCAGGTAGTTACGACCTGGCTGTGCTCCAAATGAGCCCTCCACGGCGGCAGACGACGCACACTCGGCCGCCCGTCCGACGCGTTTGACTCGGAAGAGACGCCGGAGAACCATTGTTGGTTGACGGCGGTGTTTGTAAACGGGCCGCTGGGTGACGGTGGCGGGGCAGATTGGGATATTCTGGAGCCAGGTGGTGTTTAGGTTGGGAAGTTAGCCGAGCTGTGGCGCATTGGGGCGGCCCGCGAAAACAGCCAAAAGGTGGGTACATGGGTTTCATGGCAAGGCAAATGTTCTTGAACGAATGATGCTGCAAGGAATCTGGATCTTCTGGAATCCATATATTAATTTTTAGTATACATGCGGGTCAATACCCGCATGTACACTAAAAACTATGAAGGCACTAGACTAAACAGCCAGTTGAATCAACCACTGATTCGTGGCCAAGAAAAGAAAACCAGGCAAAACCAGCAAGCGGAAATAATCATCCTCCCAAATTCAAACATCACGTGACGATCGCTGTTCTTTATGGGTGGTTTGTAACCTTACACCGGCGTGCCGACGTGCCGTCTTTGTGACGTGGCTGAGGCAGGTGAATCAGCAGGCTCATCAGCAGGCTGTGGCCGGTGAATCAGCGGGCAGCAGCAGCAGGCACGTCTAAGTCAACGGAGCACCAGGTGCCTGCCGTTCGCTCGGCACGTCAGTTTTCAGATGAGGCGCGCGGCGCCGTGTTTTGACTGACGCCCACGGCCCAACCGGCGGGTGCACGGCGTCTGGAGTCTGCAGACCGCTCCTCATGGACACTTCATACAGCTGAAGAGAAAATGTTACGGAGTGATGAATCAATGTAGCGGGTAAGGGTTGTACATGTTCCATCAGCAAAATGAATAGCCGGCAAAAAATGCATTACTTTTTATATGATTATATGGGTTTCAATCTTTCTTTTTGAATGACTGCCCGTGCATTGGATCAATCTTACACTTTCGGGACATTAAATATTTTATATGCAATAATATCCTGCTTATGCTTTCGCTTTGAGCCTATTTTGCTTTTAAAATCTATTCACCACAAAAACTCGCCCGCGGTACTTTCCGAAGACATGACATGTCACCCTCATATAGCTGGGCTGCAGAGAGACAGATCATCCATCTCACCCGACTAAACCCGGTCATTAAAACAGAGCGTCAGACGCACCTAAGTTCTGACAGCCTGTCAGCCTGTCATATACGTCAGCTGGCGCCTGAGCGCGTCCAGCTGTCAACCTGTCATGCGTCAGCTGGCGCCTGATGGCGTCCAGCTGTCAACCTGTCATACGTCAGCTAGCGCCTGATCGCGTCCAGTCACTTTTCTCTATGATCGCCTCCGATTGTAATCCTACTGATTCAGCCGCTGCCGCCGCCGCCGCCGCCGCCGCCTCCGTCTCCGGCTATTTCGGGAAAAAAAGCCGGCCCGAACGCGCGGGCACGGAGCAGGGCGCGAGAGCACCGTCTGGAAAGCCGCGAGAGCGATGCTCGGACGTGCTGCAGGGGTGGACCACGGGAGGTCGGGAGATCTGTTGGGATGGTGATGGGAAGAAGGATGGCAGCGGAGGAAGTGATACGTGTCTCAGTCCAATACCGTGGTGACATAGGTCAGCCATAATTACAAAATGCAGAGCAGATAGACCGTATTGTAATATATCGTCGGTAAAAATTGCAATGTTCTTTAGTTTACAGTGAGATGAAATCACAAATATAGAAAACTGTGTGAGAAACCGGAACCTGCACAAAGACAACTTGTATAGAAATTCCGCAATATTATCTCAGTTGCACTGCCGAACCGCCTGATTGCGGCTCTAAATCCGCCCTCAGAATGCCCATCTATCACTCTCTCATGGCCCCACCTCCCTCCAAAAATGGGGGGCTGAGTCGGCGTGAGTGACTCAGCCGCCCCTGGCGGTGACTTGGCGAACTAACAGCGCCTCAGGGCACGCCCGGTCGGCCACACCGCACAGTCAGCTCCGACCGTCGGCGGTGCGCCTCGTGAACGCAGCGCTCGAGCCCCGCCTCCACCCCTCACCCCACACACACACACCGCACACACACTCACCACAGCCATGGTGTTCGACCTGAGAGAGTTCGAGGAGGACGTCCGCGATGCCGTCGCCAAGTACGACGAGTGGTTTGGCCAGCTCGATGGGAGGAAAAAGGTAACCTGCAACGGGATTCGAACCCGTGAATTTCCATCTGGCCTTTGAGAAGTGGTTGGAGACTTCTGAAGCATGGTATTGGACATCATTGCTACTAATCTGAGTGTAGCCATATTTGGTTCAATGTCACTCCTTTGCTTGTTTTACTTTGATGCAAAATATTTATTTATGATTATGCGCTGGTACAAAATGTATCTGATTGCATTTGAGGAACGACAGTTATAGCAAGGTAGATATTAATATTCAGACAAGCTTTAACACATCCTCAAATACAAATGTTATTTGTACGGCATTATTAACTAATGTTACAAATGTTATTTGTTACAGCGTTATTGTTGTAATGTAATGTATAATTTATTTCCTTTTTATGTAAACTTGCATTTATTGCCACTTTACGAAACGACATTACACTGGATTCGGATTGTAGTTAGTGATTACCTAAAGTTGGACCAGAAACTTCAGGCAAGGTTCAAAAGTAAACGACTAAAGCATATCAGACAAAACACAGATTTAGACAACGTGAAGCGAATTTGTGTGAGCCTGTTTTGGGCGTACGGCTGTCTGACGTCCATTGGTTGTCATGAATCCTTGCCGCTGTCAACCGTCCACTGGTTGTCATAAATCCTTGCGGCTGTCGCTCGCTAGACGGGACTCAAGTCTTCTCAGTGATGCAAAATGGCGTGGCAATGTCCTCGATGACCTGAAGATGTGTCCACAATGAGCTTCTTTCTAATGGTCTTCGCTCATTTTTCGTGTCGAAGCGTGCTGATCTCTTCTGTTTCCTCCTCGTGTGGAAATAGTTTTGCTCCATAAAACGTCAAATCAGACAAACTTCGATTACTTTATTGAATGCATATCCGTTTCATAAGAATGTACATGTTTAGTGTTTACGCTGTTTGTGCAGGGGTAATTATAATCAAAAGGAAGTTACTGTGCTCTTTTGATAAAGTTCTGGATACGATACTATTTATACTTATATGAAGCTCTCCCTGGACTGAGCGGTGATTTGTGTCTACGAGCGCCGTAGCTGGGGCTGAGGTATATGACTGCAAGTCCCTCTATTCACACATCATTTCCCCCGGCAGAAACTCGAGGAGATAGCCGCCGAGGCCACCGCCAAGCTGGAGGTGGAGCAGAAGGCACGCAAGGAGAACGAAGAGCTCAACCTGAAGCTGCTGCAGGAGAAGAACGACCTGGTGTCGCGGCTCGAGAACGACCGTGGCTCTATGGGAGACGAGATCGCCAAGCAGCATAAACTGCAGGCCCAGAAGTCCGACCTCGAGGCGCAGCTCAACGTGAGTACCGGGTACAGAGTACGGAGTACGGAGTACGGAGTACGGAGTACGGGGTACAGAGTACCGGGTACAGAGTACGGAGTACGGAGTACAGAGTACGGGGTACAGAGTAATGGGTACAGAGTACGGAGTACGGAGTACAGAGTACGGGGTACAGAGTACCGGGTACAGAGACGGAGTACGGAGTACAGAGTACGGGGTACAGAGTAATGGGTACAGAGTACGGAGTACGGAGTACAGAGTACGGGGTACAGAGTAATGGGTACAGAGTACGGAGTACGGAGTACAGAGTACGGGGTACAGAGTACCGGGTACAGAGTACGGAGTACGGAGTACAGAGTACGGGGTACAGAGTAATGGGTACAGAGTACGGGGTACAGAGTAATGGGTACAGAGTACGGAGTACTGAGTAATGGGTAATAGGAGCCGAATGGTGAGCACAGAGTACCGGGTACCAAGTAACGAGTACCGATTACCGAGTAACGAGGACCGAGTACCGATTACCGATTGCCGAGTAAGGGGTCACAATATTTACTTTTTTGAACGATATCCGGTGACAAGCTAACTCTTTTTATGTCATCACATCGCTTTTGCACCATTATTGGCAACGAACCCATTTTTTCGAACGCAGTCCGGTAACAAGTTAGCCGGACCTTTGTCACCGCATCGCCTCAGCATCATTCTATCAAACCTCTCATCCCCGAAACCGGCAGTTTTTCCTCCTCCTCGCTCACTGACGTCACTGACATCCCCCGGCGCGAGTCAACACACCCGTCAATCGCCATAATGCCCATCCCTGTCAGAATCAACACTTCGCTTCGCTACCGGGGCCAAGAGACACTGTAGCGCGCGGTCGACGCAGGCCGGCCAGCCGGACCAGACTGTGCCAACTTGATCGGTCGTCCGTGTTTATCCGGCGGATCCCGCTGCTATTGGAAACAGCGAGCTGCGACCGATAAACAAGCCGAGACGGCGGTCTGGCGCGTGCAGAACTACCTAGGACTCCTCTCTTCAAACAGGCGGCTCGGGAGTCGGGCGCAGGCGAAGAAGAAATGCTTCCACGGGTCGCTCCAAAGCAGTAGCTGGTTAGATCACTGTAGGTGTGGATAACAAATTACTTGTGACACCTAAGCTAAAAACATGTCCATATATTCGTTCATCATGCGGTTCCGACGCCTCTGCTGGGAACGGGTCGCTTTTTGTAATTCCTGCTTCACAGAACCAGAAACCTCGGCAGCGTGTCTGTGGCCGCAGTTCAGAGCTTCCAGGAGCTTCCAGGAGCTTCCAGGAGCTTCCAGCACACCCCTTGAGTTTGTGTCGACCGGCAGCCGGGTCGGCTCGCGCTCGGCACGTGTAAAAATAGCGCCTCCAGGGCACGCCTGAATCACGCACGCCGGTATTTCGGTATGCCGGCGGCCCGGGACGGCGCTCCAGTTTCAGCTGCCTAGCAACCGCGGCAGCAGCCCCTGGGACCTGCTGCCGCGGGGCCCGCCGTGGACCCCCGGGGCTGCCGTCTGGGACCTGCCGTCTGGGACCTGCCGTCTGGGACCTGCCGTCTGGGACCCGCCCCTGGGACCTGCCGTCTGGGACCCACCCCTGGGACCTGCTGCCGCGGGGCCCGCCGTGGACCCCCGGGGCCTGCCGTCTGGGACCTGCCAGCGGGGCCTCCGGGGCCCTCTCAGGGACTGACGGCTGCGGAGGCGACACTGAGCCGCCACGAGCCGCCAGACTGACACAGGCAGACAGACAGACAGAGACAGACTGACGTGACCATGTTGTGAGAGACGCTCCAAGACACAAAAACCGCGGAAAATCAACAGTCGGGCATCCGGCTGTGTCGGCCAGTGTGGGAGGAGGAGGGGAGGGGTGGGAGGGGAGGGGGTGAGTGTGGGAGGGGACCGGTCATGTGACTCAGCGGTCTGAAACTCTGAAGCAAGGTGCGTCACCAGAGGCGAGGTGCGCCGGCGAGCGGAGATAACCACATGGGCTGGAGATTTTCAAAAACAGTTGTTGGGTTTAAAATGTCATTTGTTGGTTCATAGCTGGATTTTTTAAACATTCGAATGCCTTCGGATCTGGTAAATACTGATGGGACTAAATACAAAGATGGTGGAGAAACGGCCCCACCAAACGGAAAGGAAACTCACCTGTCGTCATTACGCTATTACGTCTCTTCCACGCCGCTTTCAGGATAGAAATGCCAAACGGCTCTATATAATAACGTAATTCTTACATGTGTTCGGATATATTCCTAGCATCACGCTGTAATATACCTAACCATGAATTGATGTCAGCATTCTCAATACATCCGACAATGGCCCGTGCGATGGATGCGAGTACAGTGTTGCTGACCTGTGACCTCCTGTGACCAGACACGTGTAACGTCGGGACACAGGAGCATCTGCTGACGCCTGACCCCTCCCTCTCCCTCTGACTCCAGGACGCCCAGGAGCGTCTCGCGGTCGAGGAGCAGGAGCGCCAGAAGCTGAGCCAGGATAAACGCAAGGCCGATCAGGAGATGGGCAGCTTCAAGAAGGACCTCGATGACCTGGAGGGCACCCAGAAGAAGATGGAGGCTGAGAAGACCAACAAGGACCACACCATCCGCAACCTCAACGACCAGATCGCTCAGCAGGATGATGTCATCAACAAGCTCAACCGCGAGAAGAAACGTCTCCAGGTGGGTACAAGGGGAACGGCAGGGTGAGAAACAGGAACAGGGCGACAAGTTGAAAAGTTTGACAAGAAGGTTGCACCATACATATGTATATTACACATTTAACATGTTTATTACACATTTAGCATGATAATTCTGACTGAACTATACGAGTGCGCTGTCATGCTCCTCATACAGTAGGTATATCAATACGATGCTCCGTTAACATGAGCGCAGTACATTTTTCGTGTAAAACCATGCTAGATCGTCAGGCACAGCGCGCGTCAATATCCATGATTATTTTCACAAAAATTTCAAACCGGACTTTGTGCCATTCCAGCACCGGAGTTCGCCACAAATACATCCGCCAGTATCGACTCCAAGAAAGCAGCCGCTGACCAGCCACTGACCCCCCGCTCTCTCCCGTCCTCCGCAGGAGAACCAGCAGAAGACGGCCGAGGACTTCGGCACTCAGGAGGACAAGGTGGGCCACCTCCTGAAGGTGAAGGCCAAGCTGGAGCAGACCCTGGACGAGCTGGAGGACTCGCTGGAGCGCGAGAAGAAGACCCGCGCCGAGATGGACAAGGCCAAGCGGAAGGTGGAGGGTGACCTGAAGTTGACCCAGGAGGCCGTCGCCGACCTCGAGAAGAACAAGCGCGAGCTGGAGCAGACCATCCAGCGCAAGGACCGCGAGATCGGACAGCTCTCATGTGAGTACCGACGGAGAGAGTGCCAGGGAGAGCAGCAGAGCGGGGGAGTAGCATCGAACTAACGCAGCGTTACCGCAGATCTTGACGAAAGTCATGTTTTCCGCCGGGTTTAGGTAGTGAGAGTCGCTGAGTTTCCGCCGGGTTTAGGTAGTGAGAGTCGCTGCGTTTCTCTTTCAAACGGATCCTTGTTTGCTATAACTTCCCTTTTATCGACTCGGTCCTCTACACGTTGTTGACTCAATGTCTTACTGAACCTTTTCGTTCATCTGATGCTACCTAGTCTGCAGACGTGAAACATCACGCCTGATGTCACCAATCACTCCATCTGACGCCACCGGCCTCTCTCCTGACCGTGGTGCGTCCCCTGTCGTCTGCTCTGACCTCCCCCCCCCCCCCCCCCCCCCCGGCACACAGCCAAGCTCGAGGAGGAGCAGTCTCTAGTGACCCGGCTGCAGCGTGTCATCAAGGAGCTCCAGGGCAGGATCGAGGAGCTCGAGGAGGAGCTCGAGGCCGAGCGGCAGGCGCGCGCCAAGGCCGAGAAACAGCGCTCCGACCTGGTCAGTGGCGGGGGTACGGGTGTGGCTAGGAGGGGCTCTTACAGGGGAGGGGTGCAACGAGGAGGGGGCTTACAGGGTGGAGACGCAGCCAAGAGTGGTGGCTTACAGGGGGATGTTTCTGGGGAAGGGTGGGTCTGAAGGAGGGATGTTTCTGGGGAAGGGTGGGTCTGAAGGAGGGATGTTTCTGGGGAAGGGTGGGTCTGAAGGAGGGATGTTTCTGGGGAAGGGTGGGTCTGAAGGAGAGATGTTTCTGGGGAAGGGTGGGTCTGAAGGAGGGATGTTTCTGGGGAAGGGTGGGTCTGAAGGAGGGATGTTTCTGGGGAAGGGTGGGTCTGAAGGAGGGATGTTTCTGGGGAAGGGTGGGTCTGAGGGAGGGATGTTTCTGGGGAAGGGTGGGTCTGAAGGAGGGATGTTTCTGGGAACAGAGACGCTTTCAGGGCGGGACGTGGGATCTGAGTCACTTCAATGAAAATTAGCAGTATTATAAATGCCGTCACGCCCATGGTTAATGCCGTGGGCATCGTTTCATGAACCTGGGTAGGCCAAATGGCGGTTCAATGTGCCAATCATTTCAAGAGATTAGATTCATTCGCACGCATCAGTGAAAGGTGTTAGCTCCTCGCGCTTTGGCATCCAATGACGCGACATGTCAAGATGACCACCGACGACATGTCACGATGACACCTGATGACGTCACGGTGACCGCTGATGACGTCACCGCAGGCCCGTGAGCTGGAGGAGCTGAGTGAGCGTCTGGAGGAGGCAGGTGGCGCCACCGCCGCGCAGATCGAGCTCAACAAGAAGCGCGAGACCGAGATCGCCAAGCTGCGCCGGGATATCGAGGAACAGGTACTGCCATCTACAGACGTGGGCGCAATGTATGTGCGGAAAAGGGAACTATTTGTTTTAAATAAATTTAGTCAGAATGTTTTGTATGGATGGATTTCCGAGGTCAGGACCCACGCTAAGCAGAGCTTGTTGCGCAGGCCCTGACCTCAAACCGGTGGTCCATCACCGGTGCTCCGTTACAAAGGTTTACCTTCACCTATGGACGGCGTCTTGTTTCCTTGATTATTTCCAATACTAGAGTTGGCATGTGCAGTTTCAATCAGCACGTTTTCAGATATGCCTACCTACCTAAAGAATAATGTTAAGCTACGGTATCAACTTGACGAAATTTACGTCAGTGAACAATAAATACCTAGGTACTTAACAAGAAGCTCAATAATGATTGAGAAGTTTCCCGTTGCTTCCAGCGGCGCCCAGACGCGCTTGCGTTAGATCGTTTTCCAATGACGTCATTTGTCTTCTCTCCGGCCCACAGAACATCCAGCAGGAGTCCACCCTGTCTGGTCTGCGCCGCAAGCACAACGACGCCATCACCGAGATGGCCGAGCAGATCGACCAGCTCACCAAGGCCAAGGCCAAGTGAGTGTGCGCACAGTGACGTCACTGGTTCAGTGAAGTCATGGGTTTCTAGTAGATTGCTAGGCATAGAGGGAATGGGGATTTGTGCGAAGGATCGGGCTGGCGGAATCTCATGGGGCGTTGTATTGTAGTGCGTAGCAGCGTAGTTAAAGGAATGGTACATAGATGAGTCGTACAAAGTTCGTTCATGTATTGATAGTTTAGACCACGGGCGTCGCAACAGAATTTTGCGTGAGGGGCAGTCGGGTGTTTGCCCTCCCGACACCCATAGTGCTATTTTTTCAAGCCTGCTTATCTAGGGGGGCTGGAGCGAGCCTGCCCCCCCCCCCCCCGTGACGACGCCCCTGCTTTAGACGGCTGTACATAGATTCAGCGTTACTTGATCGTATCTTTTCAACTGATGTGGTAACATTATACCTGATGCTTTTGTCGGCCGTTTGTCAAACAAAGTCAAACATTCCCATTGTAGATAATCTAGTAGATGTAGATTTCGTCCTAGGTGTTGGCAGCCGTGTATTTTAAGGCATGTCTGGTATTGAGCTCTGACTTATCTGTCTACTTTGATTCTCATTTATAGACGCGTGTGCTGTGCCTCCGCCATACTGCTGCGCTATTTGACAGCTTCTTACCTGCAGTGCATTATCCTATTAGACCTGACCAAGCATAAGATCATCGTACATTAGCACATTGCATCAATAGCGTCCGATCCAGTACTGATCCCCCGGCAGTGCGGTGCGTACCTACCTCAGCGCTTAGCGAGTGTGGTGTTTTGCGGTTCCAAGGGCGCCGCGTCGCCTGCGCCGTAGTGTTCCGGCGTAGTGTCCGTGTAGTGTTGTAGCGTTCCGCTGAGCGTTTCGCCGTCTGACGTCAGGATTGAGAAGGAGCGCCAGGCATACTCGACCGAGGCGCACGATGTGCGCATGGCCATTGAGCACATCAACAATGAGAAGGTACCCGGCCGCGGCCCCCGCCAGGTCGCCCTGACCGTGCTGTCCTCCCCCGCTGCCCTGTGGTGTGACCAGTAGCAGCAGTCTGTCAACCCGTGTCAATCCGTGTCAACCCGTGTCACCCCGTGTCACCCCCGCGTTGTACCCCGTGTTGTGTCTTGGACTCGGGACGAGCCCGTGCCCGGAGTTGGGTCCGGGTCCGGGTCCAGGTCCGGCCGATCCCTGCACGTGCGTGTGTGGCCCATTCCCAGGTCGGAGCGGGAGGGCGATGCTCTCGCCCAGGAGGCGCAGGAGCTGCGGTTCGCGTTCGACCAGACCAATGCCGAGAAGGTAGAATAGAGATGGGCCACCGCCCAACAACAGCTGCCGGCACTAACGCCTTTGTCCATCTCTTTTTCAGCGCTTCCCGTTGTTTTAAGTTTGTCTTTTTGAGTGACGCTGATTTTTGGTTGTTTTCATGTTTGAAACATGTGTTTAAGTGTTTTCTGTTGCGATTTTTAGCGTCGAGAGGCATTCTCACGAGCTTCATGGAGAAGCAGAGAATTTTCGCTGCGCACTGGACAAAGTCAAACAGATGACGGTAACACGTCCAACTTACTGAAGCTGACATGCATGCCGCACTGTCCCCTCTATGTGCTTATTGACCTCCTCAGAGTGAGAATGCTCCGATCGTGTCTCTCATTTCTCTGTGCTGTTTGTGTTGAAAATTATTCTCGCAAAGTGACATAATGCAAGGTTTCAAACAAGTGCTATGCTCGCTGCTCGAAGATTGTGTGCTCGGTCGAATAAGGAAAACTTGTACTAGCGGCGCATACAATTCGCTTGACAATAATTGTTATGCCTCATGCCTGGTCGGCTTTACAACTCCGTGGTCGGTTTCTGTGCATCAGAAGCATTGAGACTAACAATTATTTCCAAACTGTTTACCAACATTCAGTTAATCGCCGGTACCTATGTGTTTTTCATCTTTAACTAAATAATCGACTCTTATGTCTATTATAGCATAAAGTAATGTTACTCTTCTATACCTGTATTCAATGAATACACAGTTGCTAGAACATTCTGGATTCCATGCTTCCAGGACAATCCAATATAAATTGCATGAGTGCACTTCTGAATTGAATAGTGATTCGACACCGAGTCATACATTAATTGACTGTCCCGAAGACTGAAAACTCGGCCTCTTTCGCACCTGCATGCCATGGTTGCAGTTTTATTCCTAAGTTTGGTGAGTTATAATACAACTTTAATTATAACCTATCCGCTTTTGTATATTGAAAGCACAGATCAAGCCGTTTAAGTAGAAGAAGGCCTGGTGAATCAAGAATGTAGTCTTTTGCAGGGGTCAAAGTTGATCAAACATGTTCTGCAAGTATCTTTCGCCAATTACACCGAATTCATTAGCTTAATTAATTAGATAGATGACCTCCTAAGACGGCTTCCCTTAACTTCCATGAGCTTTAAGCAATTTCGTACTGCACCAGCCACCAAGAACTTGCACAGCATTCATCACGCTATACACCGATAAGTACAGCATTAATCACGCTATACACCGATAAGTACTTCCCTGTGGCCTAGTCCGCCATTGAGCAATGACTTGCTTAACTTTGACATTATGTCGCGAACAAAGGCACTCACGGCGGCAAAGACGTCACTGATTGTAACAACACACATCACATATCCCTGTCACTCTGACGCCGACCTGACGCTGACCTGACGCTGACCTGACCTGCAGTCGGTCGAGGAGAAGCAGACCAAGGGCCTGCAGGAGCAGCTCGGCAACCTCAACGGCAAGCTGGACGAGGCTAGCCGCACCCTGGGCGACTTCGACGCCGCCAAGAAGAAGCTTTCGGTCGAGAATGCCGACCTTATGCACCAGGTTCGGATTGAGGGCACTGGGGTGGCTAGGGACGGACACAGACGCCCAGGGTCGCTTACAGAGGTGCATTGATGTCTGTAAATATGTGTAGATGTTCAAGACAGCTTGGAGCACCAGGGGATGTTCCCAGTTGACAATGTGTAGTTGAAGATGCCAAGAGATGCTCAGATATGTTAGGGAGCTGACCATAGATTGAAATAGTAATTATAGTTTGTGATCTTGTTCCCAGTGTTGTGAAAAAATGGGTCAATAAGACCTACTCTAACTTGATATCAGACCTAATCCGTGTTCCGCTCACTTGACAAGACCAAACCGTACCTGACCTCTCTTTTTTGCTGGCCTGATCTGACCTGACCTAACCTGACATATCCCGACCCGAACTGACCTGTGTTTCTCTGACCTAACCTGACCTCGTCTGATCTGACCTTGTCTGACCTTGTCTCACCTGATCTGGCATTGTCTAACCTCGCCTGACCTCGTCGGACCTGTCCTGACCTGATCTGACTTCGTCTGACCTGACATCGCCAGGTGGAAGAGGCCGAGTCGCAGGCGTCTCAGCTGCAGAAGCTGAAGGTGACGCTGCAGTCGCAGCTGGACGACGTGAACCGCATCTGCGACGAAGAGAGCCGCGAGCGCACCACCATCCTGGGCAAATACCGCAACCTCGAGCACGACATCGACTCCATGCGCGAACAGGTGCGCCAGGGCGACTCGGTCGGGTGCCGCGGACAGGGATTGGGTCAGGGAGCGGGCAGGGATTCGGCTAGGAACACACGGGCCATGGTCGGCCAGGTCCTCTGGTCTCGAGAGACGGAATCACACGACTGGATATGTTCTGGCTACAAGTGTGTTCTGAAAAAGGGGAAATATGCGATGAGGTGTCTCTCTGGCCGATCCACCTCACGCTGAAATGACTTGAGAAAATTGATCAGACACATGCTCCTGTCTCTCTGCCTCAAACGCTCCACTTCGGTGACCTCTTTATTGTTTGGCTTAGTTTGTTAGCTGACATCGTGTTTGCACGATCGTTCCAAGCGGACGTTCTGGTTGGTCGACATCTCGAGACACTCCCATGATCTCATTACGATTGCTCGTACGCTGTTGAACTTATGTTTGATTGGAGGACATTTCTGAGCTTACGTCGTGATTGGTCCACATTTCTGAGCTGACATGGTGATTGGTAGACGTTTCTGAGCTGACGTTCTGATTGGTCGACAGGTGGACGAGGAGGCGGAGCTCAAGTCGGACCTGGCACGCCAGGTGTCCAAGGCTCAGGCCGAGTCTCAGCTGTGGCGCGCCAAGTACGAGCAGGAGGGCGTCGCAAGGTGAGATTTCGTCGTTTGCCTGTTTATTTTGCCCAATTTCGGGCGTTGTGTAACGTATTCACTAATGCTTACATGATTTTCCTGGTGAATGGTATGCTTGTGGTTAATAAGACTTCCTGTGGTTCTTGTAATATCCGCTAAAACATTTAATGTCCTCGAGGCTGCCATGCCAGGGCACCATGCTACAAACATGGCCTGGAAACAGGTACGGTGTAGTGCTTTCGCGACGTAATGTTGATCTCCATGGAGACGAGTTACATTCGGCTGGCAGACAGGTAGCGGCTGCATAGATGGAATGTGGCCTGGTTTTTCTCCCGAAATATTATGCTGATATAGAAGACTGAAAACAAGACATCGCTACAATAGCTCACCAACATGTCACCGAATTCACTCAACGCCATGTTGGATGAATTTGCCCGTAGGTCGCCGTTTTGTAACACTCACCGATTGCCGCCATGTTGTTGCGCAGGGCTGAGGAGCTGGAGGAGCAGCGCCGGAAGCTGGCGGTCCGTCTGCAGGAGGCCACCGAGCAGCTGGAGGTGCTCAACCAGAAGAACATGAGCCTGGAGAAGATCAAGACCAGACTGACGGGCGAGATCGACGAGATGCACGTGGAGGTGGAGCGTGCCCAGCAGCTGGCGGCCCAGATGGAGAAGAGGGCCAAGGGCTTCGACAAGATCATCGCGGAGTGGAAGATGAAGGTAGGAGACGTCAACTACAGGATGGCGTGGCTAGATTCAACTTAGCCAGTCTAAGAAGATAGGTATAGGATGGGAGGATATAATGATAGGTAGGATATAAGGTAGATAGGATACAGATAACATATTTTTTTCCTGCAGGGCATTGTTCAGGTGGTGAATGTATTATTTGAAGTTCACTGAAGGAAATGCTTTGTTCATCATTTGTTCCGAGCTAGAATGTGCTAAAAATTGGAATGTATATGACACATTACACCTAACAGAACTGCAAGCGTTTCCGGTGCTAAACCACTTCACCGAGACTCTACAGCCATCTCTATGTGTCCGCCGAAGCTCACCTTCTGTTTTTCGCCGCCAGGTGGACGACGTGGCGGCCGAGCTGGACGCATCACAGCGCGACTGCCGCAACTACAGCACCGAGCTGTACCGCGTGCGCTCCACCTACGAAGAGAGCATCGAGCAGCTGGACGCCGTACGCCGCGAGAACAAAAGCCTGGCCGAGGAGGTCAAGGTCAGTGGCGAGATCACACGCGAGGTCACACGCTGTTCAGAGTGATTGTCTCCATCGTGTTGCCGGTGAGAGTTCGTTGGGGTGATTCTCTGTCTCTGATTTCTCTGACAACCCTGTCCGCTGGTGATCAGTATCTATAAAGAGGAAAGTTAATGTGTCCCGGGCTGCTTTCCTTATCTCTCTCATCCTGTTGACCGTGGGCCTCCTCTGTCCTCTGTACAGGACCTTACGGACTAGATATTTGAGGGTGACCGAAACCTGGCTCCTCAGCCAGCAATTTGATTGAGGAGATGTCGGGGAAGTTGGGAAAACTTGGAAACTGGCTTAGAACTGGCCCAGGTGGCTTAGAAAGCGGTGGGGAACGATTAGGGAAACTTTATATCACTTTGTGCATATTCTCCCTAAACAGCCTGGGGAAAACTCGGGAGTCCCCGCTTGTGTTCCCCGTGAGAACCGATCCCGAAATCCCGGGAAAATCCCGGAGAAGCGTCTCAATCTCGGAGTTAATCCCAAGATTTGCAAAACTTCTAACTTCGGAAAATGTCTCGATATTTCCCAATTAGGATCGAAGCGTCGTCAATTCCAGACTGGGAAGGCGGCCACACTTTCCCTCCTCTCCCTTTCTCCTTTCGGCAGGACCTGATGGACCTTATATCCGATCCGATAGTGGTCGGAACTTAGCCTGACACTCCCCTTCCCCTTTGTCTCTCGACAGGACCTGATGGACCAGATCTCGGAGGGCGGCCGGAACCTGGCCGAGGTGGAGAAGCTGCGGAAGCGCGTGGAGCAGGAGAAGGAGGAGCTGCAGGCCGCCTTGGAGGAGGCCGAGAGTGCTCTGGAGCAGGAGGAGAACAAGGTGCTCCGAGGACAGCTGGAGCTGAGCCAGGCGCGCCAGGAGATCGAGCGCCGGATCCAGGAGAAGGAGGAGGAGTTCGAGAACACACGGTTAGTAGGGAGCAGTTAGTAGATGTAGATAGTTGTTAGTAGATGTTAGGAGTTAGTAGATGGACGGCGTGTGGGGCTGCGATAGTGGGACAGGAGTCAGAGCCAAACTAGGGTGGTCAGCGAAAATACAGTTAGCAGACTAGTGACAACCGAGAAGTCATGTTGTTCTGTCGTGAATTGAAGACAGCAACACGATGTTTGCTGTCGATGTTTGCTCGATGTTACGATGTTCGCTGTGTGTACGTACGATGTTTGATTAAACTATTTTGACTCACCAAGTCACCAAGAATTGATTCAAAAGTAGCGTCTTTCAAACTCAGCCGTACTCGTTCCATTACATGCAATCCTTACACGGATGACGAATTTAACACGCCGTCTCTCACCCCGCAGCAAAAACCACTCCCGCCAGATGGAGTCCATGCAGGCGTCCCTCGAGGCCGAGGCTAAGGGGCGCGCCGAGGCGATGCGCATGAAGAAGAAACTCGAGTCCGACATCAACGAGCTCGAGGTGGCCGTGGAGCGCGCCAACATCGATACCTTCGAGAGCCAGAAGACCATCAAGCGCGTGCAGCTGGAGCTGCGCGAGCTGTCCACGCAGGTCGAGGAGGAAGAGCGCGCGCGCGCCGAGGTGCGCGAGGCGCTCGGCCTGTCGGAACGCCGCGCCAACGCGCTGCACGGCGAGCTGGAGGAGAGCCGGACCCTGCTGGAGCAGGCCGACCGTGGCCGCCGTCTGGTCAGTCGGGGTCAGGACAGGGCATGACCAGGGCGCTGAAAGGTCGGCTCAGCCGCCCATCATCGGCGGGTCAGGGAAAGTCAGTGGCGCCGGGCGAGTCGGGAAAAGGCAGATCTGGTGTCGCGGGATGTTCGGGGGCGCAGGCTAAACTAGGGTCAACGCTGCGAGAAGGTTAGGCAATAGTTCAAATGAAGCTGTGTTTGCCAATACTTAGTCAGTTGTTAAGAGATAAGTTTCGCCTAGATGCCAGACCCATTTCTTTATACCACCATTTCATAATGCCTACATTTCTGGAGTTCCTCAAACGTATTTCTGAGTGACCGTGTTTTACCACACCTGTCCACCCGTTCCTGACGTCAGTTAACCCAACCGTTGTCACCAGTTCGCGTGCCTCCCCCACCGCTGACACCAATTCGCGCGCTTCAGGCGGAGACCGAACTGGGAGACGTGCAGCAGCAGCTGGCTGAGGTGTCCAACAACTACAACAGCGTGTCCACCATCCGGCGCAAGCTGGAGGAGGAGGTGGTCTCTCTGCACGTGGACCTCGACGAGATGCTGAACGAGGCGCGCACCTCCGAGGAGAAGGCCAAGAAGGCCATGATCGACGCCGCCAGGTGGGGACGGTCGGGAGAGGACGGGCGGGGTGGAGGGGAGATAGGGTGAGGAGACGGAACGGGAGAGATACCGGGGATACAGGGTGCTGAGAAGGAGAGAAGGAAGGCAGAAGATACAGGGTGCAGGGTGCTGAGAAGGAGGGCAGAGCAATGCAGGGGATCGCGCAGGAAAGGGAGATAAATGTGACGGGAACAAGGAACGCGGAGCGGAAGGAAGGTGAGGCCTACCGAGAGGAAAGACAGCAATGCAGGGGATCGCGCAGGAAAGGGAGATAAATGTGAAGGGAACAAGGAACGTGGAGCGGAAGGGAGGTGTGAGGAGGAGCTACCCACCCTGCATATAAGGGATCGCTCAGGAAAGGGAGATAAATGTGAAGGGAACAAGGAACGTGGAGCGGAAGGGAGGTGAGGCCTACCGAGAGGAAAGACAGGGAGAGCATGAGGACCGGGTGAAACGAGCGTCCACTGCTTCGCTGACCCGACCCCGCTGCTTCGCAGGCTGGCTGACGAGCTGCGCGCGGAGCAGGAGAACGCCCAGCAGCAGGAGCAGGCGCGCAAGTCCATGGAGCTGCAGGTCAAGGATCTCCAGATCCGCCTGGATGAGGCCGAGACCAACGCCATCAAGGTCAGTTCAAGGTCACTCGCAGTGTCGGCAGCGAGATTGGTTATGGCCACTCGCAGCGGCACTAGCAGGGTCATTACAGGTGGCGCTCGCAGCGTCACGGCGCAGATAATTTGTTCCTGTCTTCTCCCAGAACAGCCCCCTTATTCCGAGTAAGTCCATGGTCTCTAGCCGTGCAATAAGCTTAACTTAATATTGGTCACATCACAGGCATATAAGATAATATGTATCTTCCTGCGCATGGTAAGAATAGCAATATTACTACTGGTGATGACAACTGTAGCATCCCCCCCCCCCCCCCCCTGCGATGTTGATTACGGTGATTTCGACTGTGCCCTGACAATTAGCTACAAGTTGCTCACTCCTCTAACTCTTGCCACCTTTCGCCTTCCTGTACCTCGACCGTGACCGTGTCCGTGACCGTGACCGTGACCTGACCCCGCCGCGCCCCGCAGAACGGCCGTAAGATCATTGCCAAGTTGGAGGAGCGCCTTCGCTCGCTGGAGTCTGAGCTGGACCACGAGCAGAGACGTCACAGCGAGGCAACCAAGAACCTCCGCAAGGCTGACCGACGCATCAAGGAGCTCCTCTTCCAGGTCAGCAGAGGGACAGGGCCCACAGTGACCTGATCTGACCTGGGTCAGGGGGCATAGAGTGACCTGACCTGACCAGAATCAGGGGGGCATGCAGTGACCTGACCTGACCAGAGTCAGGGGGTCCTAGAGTGTGCTGATCTGACCCGGGGCAGGGGTCCCACAGTGACCTGACCTGACCCGGGTCAGGGGGAATAGAGTGACCTGACCTGACCAGAGTTAGGGGGGCATACAGTGACCTGACCTGACCAGAGTCAGGGGGTCCTAGAGTGTGCTGATCTGACCCGGGGCAGGGGTCCCACAGTGACCAGACCTGACCCGGGTCAGGGGGACCCGGTGCTATGGTGTGCTGACCTGACCTGTCAGGATCGGCTCACGGCGGTGGTCGTCAACATGAGACGATATCAGGCTGTTGTTGGACGATATTTAATGTTCGGCCATCTGCTCTATTTTCCTGAGTGCTTTAAATGTGCTGCATTGCCTTAACTCTACGTCTAAAGTATAGATGCCCAGTATTTCTGGTAGTACGCATTGCATTTGAATATCGGATGAATATCCGTCAGCCTGACTGATCTGTCGAGTAAATTGCCAATATTGTTTAAGGACTTTTAACAAGGCAGACGGCGATGTAAAAATGTAATCAGCTGTCTTCCAATCCAAGGTGTTATCGCCCAAGCATTACACATAACACTCATTTAAACACCGTCAGAATAGCACCACACATCGTCTCCGACTTATTGCTCCCGCTGTAAACACCACCTCCACACAACACTCACCATTGGTCTGATGACGTCACAGGCCGACGAGGACAAGAAGAACCACACCCGCATGCAGGATCTGGTCGACTCGCTGCAGATGAAGATCAAGACGTACAAGCGCCAGATCGACGAGGCCGAGGAGATCGCCGCGCTCAATCTGGCAAAGTACCGCAAGTGCCAGCAGGTGAGCCGCGCGTGATGTCACTGGTGGATGGTGTGACGTCAGTGGGGCGCCAGGGACGCCGTCCTGACTGCTGTGACGGTACCGGCAGTCAGGACCGAAAGGATGGTGTTGAAAATTGTTTGAGTCGACTTCCTTTTCCTTGAATTTGTCCTGGTACGTTTGGAAGGGAATGCTTGTGTTACCTATTTGAATATTTGATGCCGAATTTAATTTCAAATGTGTCTATTTGATCATATTGTTCGTCCAAATCTGGTCGTCATGAGGCTATATTTGACAATGCCTACTTTATCAGTAGCTAAGATTTGTTGGGTGTGGTTTAGACATGTACAAATTGGACATGTAAAAATGGTAAACATGTATAAATCCATTCACTACAATGACCAGCAATAGCATCTTGCGAAACTCACCTATTTCTCTTCTTCTCTCTTCTCTGTTCCAAATTGTCTTGCCTACGGCCACTGACGCACTCGTTCTCTCTTCTCTCAGGAACTGGAGGGTTCAGAAGAGCGCTGCGACATGGCCGAGTCGACGCTGTCCAAGTTCCGGGCGCGCGGCCGTGGCGCCTCCGTGGCACGTGCCGCCAGCCCCTGCAGACAGTGAACTCCGCGCCCCTCCTCGTCCCTCGTCGCCCCGCCCCGCGTCGCGCCGGTCCCCGCTGAGCTCTGTGATTGGCTGCCTGCGGCGCTGTCCGGACGCCTGTAGTGAGACCGCGTGCGGCGCGCTGTCCCGCGTTCAATCGGTGTCTTCCACGCAATGAAGGTGCCCAAAAACGGAACGTGGCGTTTGTGGTGCTGAGATGACGGAGGAGAGCGAGAGATGGAGAGGAAGCCAGCGAGATGAGAGGACGGAGACAGAGGGAGACACACACACACACACACACACACACACACACACACACACACACACACACACACACACACACACACACACACACACACACACACACGCGCGCGCGCGCGCACAGGCACAAACACAGGCACACAGAGACACAGACACACAGACACGCGCACACGCGCAAACGCGCGCACGCACACACGCACGCACGCACGCACGCACGCACGCATGCACGCACACACGCACACACACACACACACACACACACACACACACACACACACACACACACACACACACGTCCGCCCGCCCGCCCGCCCGCCGTTGGCAGTTCTACGGGAAAAATTCAGACTGAAGAGAAGCAACGTGTACCATACCCACCATACTCTTCTCCATACCCAATGCTGCTTATTGCCAATAGTATGCCATGTATTTGGAAATGGGTATCAATGTCATATAAGGAAATGAGTCGCCTAACAAGCAATAAAACACTAGATAATAGCTTGTAAACATGAAGAAGGAGCGACACTGGTATTAGGGTCACAAAAAGTCGGAGAAGCGGAACTGGAGACGCGGAACGAACACCGTGCCTGAATCCAGAACCGGCGGGCTTGACTGACTTCCGAACCTGAGGTAGCTGGTTTATATAACTTAATAAAGTTGTGTGCATTTTTATTGAAGCTATGACGCTCAAAATATTCCAATGTCACACAAAGTCCTACAAACGCCTCGAGCTATATTTTGTGACCCGTAGGTCACACAGACCTGAAATTGACCCAGACGAATTCCACGCACCAGATAACCCTCGGTACCGACTTTCGTCGAAATTAGAATGATAATTAATGTATTAACGTTGTATGGAAGTCGGCACAAAACCGTTTCGGTTCTATTAGGTATCACGAAGGCAAAATGATGAAAAGGGGCGATCGTCTATGCCACTGGAAGGGTATTTAAGTGCTTGTACCGCAAAATATGATTTCCTTGCTGAAAAGAAAGCATACAAACCTTATTATCTGTGGAATAAAAGTTGGTAAACGGAAATGGCACGAGAGAGGTACAGTGACCTTTGACCTAGGTCACGAGGTCAATTTTGTACAAGTTGACCTAGGTGAATTTTCTATTTATCTTTGTGTTGATCGAATCATCGTGATTGTAAAAATATATAACTTGATAAACTTATGTGCATTTTTATTGAAGCAATGACACTCAAAATATACCATTGTCACGCAATGTCCTAAAAACGCCTCGAGCTATATTTTGTGGCCTGTAGGTCACACAGACCTGAAATTGAGCCAGACGAATTACACGCACCAGATAACCCTCGGTACCGAGTGTCGTCGAAATTAGAATGATAATTAATGTATTAACGTTGTATGGAAGTCGGTACAAAACCGCTTCGGTTCTATTAGGTATCACGAAGGCAAAATGATTACAAATGTATATGCTACTAGAAGGCTATTTGGGCGCTCGTACCACGAAACATTATTTTCTTCATGAAAAGAAAATATACCAACCTTATTATCTGCGGAATAAAAGTTGGTGAGCGTAAATAACACAAGAGTGAGACGGGGACCTATGACCTAGGTCACGAGGTCACATTTTTATAAGTTGACCTAGGTCAATTTTCTTTTTGTATTTGTGTTGTTCGAATCATCGTGATTGTAAAATATATAACTTGATAAAGTTGTGTGCATTTTATTGGAGCTATGGCACTCAAAAGATGCCAATTTCACGTCAAGTCCTAAAAACGCCTCGGGCTATATATTGTGACCTGTAGGTCACTCAGACCTGAAATTGCGCCAGGTGAATTCCACGCACCAGATAACCCTCGGTACCGATTTTCGTCGAAATCTGAGACTGATCTGAGATGAGGGTGGAAGCGGTGCTGCGCTGGGTGGAAAGGTGGGAGAACGCACCAGCTCTGGTAAACATGACCATGACCATTGACCAGTGACCAGTGACCACTCAGTGTCGCTCCGACACTTGCCACAAGTCGGAGAAGCGGAACTGGAGCTTTCGCCGTGCCTGAATCCAGAACCAGTGGGCTTGACTGACTCCCGAACCTGAGGTAGCTGGTGAGGTGATGTGCCGGATTCGCACCAAGTTGACCATGGCAAAATCATGCATGCATTTAGCATACATTTGGTACGAGTGCCATACTTGGCTTCAACTCAGTTATGCTATGCCGTGTTTTACGGTGTTATGGTCAATGTTTCGGGTACATTTTTTATGAATGTATCGTTATACGGTCGTACTCAAGCAAATGCAGGCAAACCAATGCATTAGAACACACGCATTTTTCAGAAGAAAAAAAAACATTATACTTATATATAAGACATAAGTTAGTTAGTTAGTTAGTTAGTTATTTCGCTTGTTAGTTAACCGTTGCCGAATTAAGGTCCATTAACACACGCACTGCCACTCAAGCACTCAAGCAAATAAGTTAGTTAGTCCCTCCCCCTAAGATATAAAACCCACGCAATATAGCGACAAGCGGAAGACGGTGTTAGATAGTTTGAGACAATCTCTATCGAAAGTACATAGGTCATTTTTAGGTTAAGTCAATATTGAGGTCACCAGAGGTCAAATTTCGGCTATATATGAGTGTCCTTGATAAAACCGTCTATATCTCGATAATAAGAGAGCTAGCGACGCGCGGAAAACGTGTTCGAAAGATTATTTAATTTGATGTAACTAAGGTTCATCAGAATTGACCTGAGATCAACAGTAAGGTCATCAGAAGCCATTGAATTTGAAACACTCTAAATCGGGACGGCGCCACAGGGAGTAGGAGGGGCAGCTGCCCCTCCAACCGCCAGCTGGACCCTTTTCGGCCAGCCTGGCGGGCGGACGAGCAGCATGTTCTCTCAGACTGTCTCGGGGCGCGATGAAGCAGCGCAAGCTCAATTATGTGGCAGTCTGCCAAGTGCCATGTCAGAGGGGCCCCTGCCCAGACCGAAAGGTCCCTGAGCGGGTCAGAGGGCCCCTGAACAAGTCGAATGGGTCCCCTAGCCAGCACAGAGGTCTCTCGACCCCTTGGCAGGCCGAGAGGCCCCTGAGCATGTCGGCAGGGCGACAAAGCAGCCAGCGCAGTCCATTGCCAGGTTGGAAGGGCCCCTTAGAAGTCTGGAGGGCCCCTGGAGAGACCAGAGGGCACCCAGAAAGTTAGAAGGGCCCCTGTGCAGACTGGAGGTGCCTCTGACCAGACCGAAAGGACCTCTGGCAGGGTAAGAAGGGACCCTGAACATGTCGAATTGGCCCTAGCCAGCACGGAGGGGCCTCAGGGCAGGCAGGAGGGGCCCAGGGGCCCCTTGAGCATGACGGCAGGGCGACAAAGCACCCAGCACAGTCCAACCAGAAGAGTCGCTGGGCAGATCGGAGGCGCTCCTGGGCAAGTCAGAGGGGCCCCTGGCTAGACCTAAAGGGTCCCTGGGCCGGTCGGAAGGGCTCTTGAACATTCCGGATGAGTTCTTAGCCTGACTGAAGGGGCCCCTGGGCAGGTCGGAGGGACCCTGAGCATGTCGGCAGGGCGACAAGGCAGCCAGTGCAGTCCCTAGCCAGGTCGGAAGAACCTCTGAACAGGCCGAATGGGCCCATTGAGTCCTTGACACACAAGAGGGGCTTCTTGGAAGGGCAGAAGAGTCCCTGGTCAGACCGGAAGGGCCAAAAGCACGTAGAGATCCCAGATGAAGATTAAATACAAAGAGGACTTACTCCAAAATAAAAATATTAAAATCGGAGCTTTCGGGTATATTGTAACACCCTTCGCCAGGGTGTTACAATATACCCGAAAGCTCCAATTTTATTTTTCTTGTAGAGTAAGCCCTCTTTATATTTAATGTATATATCACCCACATCATGTCTTTCCGCGGATCCCAGATGAGCCCCTGAACAGGTCGGAAGGGCGTTGAAAAGGTCAGAGGGGCCCCTGGACGATCTGAAGGGACCCCGAGCCTTTCAATAGTAAGAAAGCGGTTGTCCAGGGAATAAAACTCAAAATTTTCGCGCCGCTCCGCGGCGCAATTTAACTACAAATTCAATTATATACGGGTTAGAAAAAACCTGTCCGTTTCTCGGCGCATAGTTAGGTGTTATGTTGCTACTTTCCTATATAATTGGCCAAAATAGTTCATTTTAGCACTTTTTACCGCACTTTAAACGTACAATAGCATTTTTAGAGGTCCGCATCATACGCAATGCGACGCGTAGATGGGAATGCATATCCAGGGCATAAGACTCGAAATTTTCGCGCCGCTCCGCGGCGCAATTTGTTTAAGAGTCCCAGGTCTTGAGCTTAAAAAATATTCCAAGTTGGTATAGCTGATTCCAAATTGGTGTCGCTGGTTACAAAGTTGATCTGGCAGTTTGCTAACTCCAGCTCCTAGAAGTTGGTATGGCCCATGCCATGCCTGTCATACTGCATTTTCCATCCTTGTAACGCGCCTTTTCATCCGTTTTGTTTAGCCCTTTCAACACTTGGAAAGGGGCCCTTTCAACGCTCGGGAAGGGGGCCCTTTCGAGGCGGCGCCCCCGCCCCCCCCCCCCCCCACCCCGGACGAAATCCTGGCTACGTACCTGTCTGAAATGATAGCACCGAAAGAAAATGTGATGACTAGTAAATTCCTTCTGGTAAGTAGTGAACTATAGTAAACTTCCTTCGTACATGGCGCAAGAAATGAAAAAGTTATGGTTGATAACTTAGTCACATTGAGTAAAAACTTGAACTGTGTGACGCCACAACGCCACTTGAAAATAAAGGCTGTGATGCTCGATTTAAAGTGTTCAAGTTTGATCATAAATAAATGGTAATCCGTGTGGGAACGAGAAAGACGGAAATAGTATTAAACATATAGTACATAATATTACAGGCTGGGTGGGTCCTTTTGGCCAAGGGCCCTTTTTATGGAAAAGCTCCCCCCCCCCACCGAAAATATGTGGCGCCGGCCCTGACTATAACAAAATGCCGAATTGTTTTTATAGAATAAACTTTGACAGAAGCATGATAATGTACAACATATTTCACCATTGTGTTTGTCTCGTCGAGACGCATCGAATAATATATTGGGTGACCTAGTTAGCCTTAGGTCACCGATATAAACTAAGTCCCAATTATCCTAGTATCCTCTATCCTAGTACCTAGTATCCAAAAATTGGCCTGACCTGAGGGCAGGTCACGGTCAGGTCAAGGTCAACTCTTACATCAATTGATTTGTCTCGACAAGCCGAATACAATGGTGAAAACCCCATTGCTCTAAATCATACGTGACCTGGGCGGTCACATGAGTTGACCTCGTAAAGGTAAAAGAACAGAAATGTGACATAGGGCTGTGCATTTGGGACAAGAGTGGTGGATCCACTGACTGATTCAGGGGGGGGGGGGGGCAAAGCAGCCATGCCCCCTCCCCAAAACCATCTGAAATCGGCGCAAAACTGGCACATTTTCTGATATAAAAGAAAATCTAAGCAACTTTTACTAAGGAAAGTTGTTTTTAAATCAGCTAAGAAGCAAGCGAAATCCGATGAGATTTCAGAATTGTGTAAGACTTTTGGAGATTTGCCCCCCCCCCCCCTCCCAACCACTGTTCTGGATCCGCCAGTGGGTGGATCTGATAAAAATTGGTCAAATTTAGCCATTTCCTATGGATTTATACGTGCTTTTTGTCCCCATGACTTATAATGGGGAAGTCACGGAATAGACCTGACCTTAGGTCACCGATATAAAATAAAAATCGAGATCTACGAATTGTAGGTACTTATCACCTGATGATATCATGTGAGTTTCAAACCGTTTGTCAATCACTGTGTCTGTGACATGACCGCAAACTTTTTGGAGGTGGAGTCACTTGACCTGGTGACCTGACCTGAGATGACTTGAGGTAAACAAGTTCACACCGTGTGGGTAATTCATGCCCCAACAGCTGTGCCAAATTTGTTCCCTTGTCCCTTGTTCTTATACAGAGTCGAGTGAACGTGTACAAAGTTTGGGGGGGCGTCGCCCTCCCAGCTCCAAAGTTGGGGAGCGAGATGCCCCCATTGCCCCACGGTTCCCACGCCCCTGGCTGGAGAACTAATGTTCGCTATTGGAACCAGGATGCATGGTCAAAACGAGCAAATATGTCTGGAGCAAAAGGTGGGGTCAAAAGACATGTCCCCTCCCCCATTTAAGACCAAAGGTGGGGGCGGGGATCGTGGGGCCATGGCCCCATGTCCCCCCCCCCCCCCCCCCCCCTGCGGTCGCCAGTGTGCACAGTCTATATTAGACCCTTTTGTACTGGAATTGAAAACACTGATTGGCTTGCGCCGCGTAGCGACGCGAATTGTTTTGCTTTATTTTTGGGTCTGGATAACTAGGCCTTCAAAAATTAGAAAGGTTCTATATGTATCAGCCCAAGGGCACCATTGCAGCCACCCAATGAGATTCCTTCACCGCAAAGATAGAAGGAATTTCGCCGCGGTGGCACAAAAATGTGATATTTGTTCGACTTTTTTCGCACAAAATTATAACAGCTTGGTTGAAGTTGCCAGTTTAAAATACGTTTCATGGATTTTCAGCCATGAACCACATTATAAAAAAGCCTAAACGGCGGGCACTTTTGGGTTCGTTCGCAAAACAAAACGATAATCAACAAACATCGTGACATCGAGGATTTATCAGGACGCACGTATGTAATATGCGCCGCGAAGCGGCGCGTTTTTTGTCTCTTAATTTTGCACCACTTCGCATAAAATAGATGGGTTTTCAGCAATTTGATGGGGGCACCAGCGCATTGGTGCCCCCTCCCCTCCTCCTGAATGCAAGGGGCCCGGTCCCCCCCCCCCTTCCACCGCCTATGGAAGCGGATCCCGACTCCCGAGGGGCCCTGAGGACCCCTCGAGTCCGATACGCTGTTGCCTCTTGTATAAAGGCACGTTGGTCCCCCTTCATAGCCCAAGGGACGGGAGGCATGAAGGGGCATTTTTTTGCATAATTTAGCAATTCTAATTTAGCATCATTTCGCGACACAAAAAAAAATCAGCGACCAATGCTTGTGATTTCATGGCGGCACCAGGACATTGTTTCCCCTCCTGGATTCAAGGAGGCACGGTGCCCCGGTGCCTCCCCTCGCCCCACAGTGCCACCTACCGGCAAGGTGGTGTCCCTGGTATACATCGGCGTGGTGGTGCTGCTGGTGCACTGGCGCGATGGTGACCCTGGTGCTCCGGCGCGGTGGTGCCCCTTCACGGCCCAAGGGGGGAGAGTATGACCCCCGTGACCCCCCCCCCCCCTGGATCCGCCACTGACATAGGTACTTCAAAGGATACCGGTGGTAGGTAGATCAACTATATACCAAGAGTTACATTTTTTCATATTGTTTGTTTACTATCGCCATCACGAAAATAATCGTTTTTTGTACTGCCATTGCGCTGGTGCCCCAGCTATGCCGGTGGTACCCTTGGCCCCAAAGGGTGGGGGTCATGACCCACGTCACCCCCCCCCCCCGATCCGCCGCTGGCACAGCGCTGACCAAACACCACATTGTGTAGCAATGACCGGATTACGTGCGGAGACAGCTTCGGTGCTGACATTTCGGACGGTCTCGTCAGTAGGTCTCGTCAGTAGTGTCAGTTGCACGGGGTCAGTACCTTCGTCCATGTGGTCAGATGTTATGGTCTGATGACCGAGCGGGGTCAGTACCTTCGTTCATGTGTGTCAGATAGTATGGTCTGATGACCGAGCGGGGTCAGTACCTTCGTCCATGTGGTCAGATGTTATGGTTTGATGACCGTGGTCAGATGTTATGGTCTGATGACCGAGCGGGGTCAGTACCTTCGTCCATGTGGTCAGATGTTATGGTCTGATGACCGAGCGGGGTCAGTACCTTCGTCCATGTGGTCAGATGTTATGGTCTGATGACCGAGCGGATCAGTACCTTCGTCCATGTGGTCAGATGTTATGGTCTGATGACTGTGGTCAGATGTTATGGTCTGATGACCGAGCGGGGTCAGTACCATCGTCCATGTGGTCAGATGTTATGGTCTGATGACTGTGGTCAGATGTTATGGTCTGATGACCGAGCGGGGTCAGTACCTTCGTCCATGTGGTCAGATGTTATGGTCTGATGACCGAGCGGGGTCAGTACCTTCGTCCATGTGGTCAGATGTTATGGTCTGATGACTGTGGTCAGATGTTATGGTCTGATGACCGAGCGGGGTCAGTACCTTCGTCCATGTGGTCAGATGTTATGGTCTGATGACTGTGTTCAGATGTTATGGTCTGATGACCGAGCGGGGTCAGTACCTTCGTCCATGTGGTCAGATGTTATGGTCTGATGACCGAGCGGGGTCAGTACCTTCATCCATGTGGTCAGATGTTATGGTCTGATGACCGAGCGGGGTCAGTACCTTCGTCCATGTGGTCAGATGTTATGGTCTGATGACCGATCAGGCGCGATACGCTCGCCAGGCCTTCCGTCGACTAGGGGGAACAACATACATACCTACATATGAGCGGACCGACCCGACCGAAGCCATGGTTTTCAGAGGCTTTCTTCTTTGCAACCACTCGGTCGATGTGGCTGAAAATTTGCACACAACATCGTTTATATCGTTAAAGTAGCGCATTAGAGTTATGAAATTCGGGCTGGTCAAGTTAAGAAGCAGAGAGCGCCGAATTTCAACACTGATTGTGTTTCAACTTTCACTTTGAGGCTCATTGGCAGCGCACTTCAGTTTCACTGCAGGCAAAAATCAATGGAATTGTCGATACCGTTGTTCAAACTAAAGCTCCATACAGTGTGAATGTTTGTTATCTTAGAAAATGCGTACTCAGGAAATGAGAACACACATAACACGCGCCCTGGAGGGCCTCTGATAATTACACGCCCTGGAGGGGGGCGGATTTCGCCCCCCCCCCCCCCCCCCCCCCCCCTATGATCTCGAAAACCACGCAACGTAGCGACAAGCCGGAAACGACGTTAGATAGCTCGAGACAAGCTCTTTCGAAAGTATTTCGTTAATTTTTTTTTTCAGGTCAATATTGAGGTCACCAGAGGTCATCAAGGGCCAGATTTTCAAGTGTTCAAGACTTCGGTTCGAACATCCCCAAATATCTCGGGAACTATGATAGTTAGCAGCAAACGGAAAAAAGCAATCGAAAGTCATTGAAAAATGCAATCGACATAGGTGTCCTCAGATTTGAGCTCAGGTCAATAGTTTAGGCTCCAGAGGTCATCAAATGTCAAAAAGGTGATTTTGTTTTCAAAACTGTTTTCCCCAAATAACCTTTTACCTAATAAAGATAAAGCAAAAATCTTTAAGCTATCGCGTGTGTCTTTTCAAGGCGCTTCGAATGATATTCATGGTGACCGGGTTAGGTCAACTGATAAATTTGACCTCAGGTCAAGGTCAAGTGGTGACCCAAGTTAGTCATGTTGCATATTGGGCGACGTGTCTCGACGAGACAAACATATTGGTACCGTTTTCTCTTCTCTATCTTCATTATGTCGATAGTTATTGATACAACCGTGTTGGCGGTCACAAAATTGACCTGACCTTAGGTCACCGATATTAGAAATCCGAGATTAACAAATTGTTGGTATCTATGACCTTATGAAGTCCTGCAAGATTGAAACCGATCGGCGTAAAACTGTGGCTGTGGTACTACTGAAAACGTTTTGGAGTTGAGGTCATCACGTGACCTGGTCTGGTGACCTGACCTGAGATGACCTGAGGCCAAGAATTTTACATAATGCGGGAAGTTCATTTCTAAACAGGTATACAAAAAACGGCGGCGCTAGCCTCGAAAAACCGGAGAGGTGGGCGGATTTCGCCCCGCCCCCCCCCCCCCCCCCCCCCCCTCCAGGGCGCGTGTTAACACGCGCCCTGGAGGGGGGCGAAATCCGCCCACCCCTCCGGTTTTTCGAGGATAGCGCAAAAACGGCGGCGCGCAGCGCCGCCGTTTTTTGTATACCTGTTTAGAAATGAACTTCCCGAATTATGTAAAATTATTGGCCTCAGGTCATCTCAGGTCAGGTCACCAGACCAGGTCACGTGATGACCTCAACTCCAAAACGTTTTCAGTAGTACCACAGCCACAGTTTTACGCCGATCGGTTTCAATCTTGCAGGACTTCATAAGGTCAAAGATACCAACAATTTGTTAATCTCGGATTTCTAATATCGGTGACCTAAGGTCAGGTCAATTTTGTGACCGCCAACACGGTTGTATCAATAACTATCGACATAATGAAGATAGAGAAGGGAAAACGGTGCCAATATGTTTGTCTCGTCGAGACACGTCGCCCAATATGCAACATGACTAACTTGGGTCACCACTTGACCTTGACCTGAGGTCAAATTTATCAGTTGACCTAACCCGGTCACCATGAATATCATACGAAGCGCCTTGACAAGACACACGCGATAGCTTAAAGAGTATTGCTTTATCTTTATTAGGTAAAAGGTTATTTTGGGAAAACAGTTTTGAAAACAAAATCACCTTTTTGACATTCGATGACCTCTGGAGCCTAACCTATTGACCTGAGCTCAAATCTGAGGACACCCATGTCGATTGCATTTTTCAATGACTTTCGATTGCTTTTTTCCGTTTGCTGCTAACTATCATAGTTCCTGAGATATTTGGGAGTGTTCGAACCGAAGTCTTGAAAACTTGAAAATCTGACCCTTGATGACCTCTGGTGACCTCAATATTTACCTGAAAGAAGAAAAAAATAACGAAATACTTTCGAAAGAGCTTGTCTCGAGCTATCTAACGTCGTTTCCCGCTTGTCGCTACGTTGCGTGGTTTTCGAGATCATAGGGGGGGGGGCGAAATCCCCCCCCCTCCAGGGCGTGTAATTATCAGAGGCCCTCCAGGGCGCGTGTTAAAGCACATGGTGTGCTTGCTGTTCATGACCAGACTTTCCCGGTGGAATCAACTGTTTCGACTGATTCCTGGCATGGCCTCAGCCCCTTTGGTCCAGATTATGATGGAGGGTCGTTGCCGCCCTTACCCCAGCTCAGATACACGATTTGTGCATAAACGAGACATTTTCTGGACTCCGAGGACTTATTTGATTATGTAGATACTAGTATAGGGATTAAGTCGGAGCCTAGTTAAATTAAAGTGTTACGTTGACGATAACTAATTTCATAAATTACGTTTGCTCTGGACTCCAGAACGAAACCGCGCCGTTTCGAATCCATAACCACATCGTTTCGAATGTTAAGTGCTGTAAAAGTGTAACAAAAATGTTGTAAAAGCTATCGTTCTTAGCTGGCAGATTATCACTCAAAAGGAAGTTGTCATGCGCCACGCCGGTGCTCGGCGCTGTCTTTGCCGTGCCGGGGCCGGGGGAGGGATGGGGGGGGGGGGGTGGAGATTCGTTCGACTCCCCCTCGAACTCGGCTCCTATGTGACGTAGACAATAAATAATCCGTTCGAAAGCTCGTCAAAAATCATTTTGAGACTATTCCGTTCATTGTTTGGCTCAGGTACATATTGAGGCCGCCAGAGGTCATCAAAGGTCCGATTTTCCAGTTTTAGGACTTCGCTCCAGAAATTCCCAAATATCTCGGAGACTATGGATAGCTAGGAACAAACGGAAAAAGCAATTGAAAGCCATTGCAAAAATGTAATCTCACTTAGTGTTCCCAAATTTTAACTCAGGTTAAAAGTTTATGCTCCAGAGATCATCAATGGTCAAAAGGGATGTTTTTTTGGCAAAACTATTTTTTTGCAAATAACTTTTTACCTAATAAAGATAAGGCAATAATGTTGCGGCCATCGTGTTAACCATCGTCAAGGCGCTTTGAATCAAATTTATGTTGACCAGGTTAGGTCAACTTAGAAATTTGACCTCAGGTCAAGGTCAAGTAGTAACCCAAGTAAGTCATATTTCATATTGGGAGACGTGTTTCGACGAGACGAACACATTGGTGTCGGTTTCACTTATCCATTTTCATTCTGTCGAGAGTTAGACACCAAAGTGTTGGTGACCTCGGATGACCTCGGTTGACTGTGTTGGACTGTTGGGGTCACTGAACACAAATTGCACCTGGATTATCAAGTATGACCTATGGTAACATGATCCAAAAGGAATTGGACTGATATCATGCGTATCCTCGGAATAGGCTGATTTTGTATCTGAATATTTCCCCATTGACTTATAATGAGTCACGAAATTGACTCGACCTTAGGTCACCGATATCACAAATCCGAGATAAATGAATTATAGGAACCTATGACCTTATCAAATCCTGTAAGTTTGAAACCGATCAGCCCAAAACTGTGTTTCTGGTACGACGGCAAACTTTTTTGGAGGTGGGGTCACGTGACCTGCTGACCGGACCTGAAGTGACCCGAGGTCAATAATTTCACACAATATGAATAATTGATTCCCAAACACCTGTGCCAAAAACGACGACGCTGCGCGCCGCGGCGGAAAAACCTTAGGGGCGTCTAAACCCCCCGCCCGGACGGCGCGGGTTAAGTAAATTGACCCGACATGTAATTGAATTAGGTCAGAGCTACAACTCGCTTCCTCGTTTATTTTCTTATGCTTCCTTTCATCAGGGCTTCTCATTCCTCTTGTTTTCCGTTTGTAAAACGATTGAATCATTTTTTTTAGATTGAGGTAACTTTCTTATTCTGCGTCTTC
The DNA here is from genome assembly GCA_036785665.1 of Chirona hameri. NCBI lineage: Eukaryota > Metazoa > Arthropoda > Thecostraca > Balanomorpha > Balanidae > Chirona > Chirona hameri. Next base: position 4,957 of record JAXIVJ010012840.1, on the reverse strand, counting down.
TATTGGGTACTAGTACAGGATATCTTTAAATAATCCGATGAGATTGATTAATCATTGTATATTGACTACTTGTTGTACAGACCTCACAATTCTGAAACCAAACACTATTTGTGTTACATCAAGATGTTTAGCTTCTGCCAACTTAACCGACGGTTGATTTTTGCAAAAGAAACGATGAATCGCAACAAAAGTAATCAAGACAGCAGAAAGTCATGAGAGCAACAAGCAAAACAGTTGGGCCGGCAGTAACTAGCAAATATGCACCAGGTTTTGGGTTTGTCCGTAGGAAATCAGCATTTATCATTAGGTGTCATTTTGTAGTCGCGATTGCGTTTATATGTTTATTTTCGAAACTTGCATTACCCAAATTTGGAAATCATAGAACGTGGCAGTTCTTACGGAACAGTTACATCACTTGCTATCGCCTGCCCCCGTGTCCAAAACGAAACTCTCTGAGACAGGCACAGATCTCAACGATCATTTTTTTCGTTGGTTTTAGCGTTTTCGCTCGGAACCAATCACCGTCACATTCGAAGATCAATTATCCACGGTAATAGGTGAGAGTATATCAGTGAGACACCAAAGACCCCAAAAAGCCAGAAAATCTCAGAAATGAGAAACGAAACCGAGCGGGCAGGTTGTTCACTATGCTAAGCTACGGCAAAAAATGGGCTACTAACTTGGGATCTGCAGACCCGAACACTTGAGTGAAACTGCGTTGCCTGAACAGATCCAATCGGTGAAGCTGTGGACCTTGATCACTCCGTTCTGCATTGACTTGGCGTCCTTGTGTTCCAACTTGTGAGTGCGAAGGTGAAGGATCGTGCTGCTGGACGTGAACACTACCTTGCGATACGTGCGAGCGAACTGCGCGGCGCAGTATATATCGTGGTGATCCCACAGGTAGTCGTAGAACTCAAACTTCATGAACGAGCAGCCGGTCAGCATCCAGAAGCCCATCTGTCCGAGGGTGGGGCTCCTGCCGCCGGCTGGAGCACCCACATGGTGCGGGCGCACGGCTCGTCAGAGACCTGGTCCGGCATGCCGGTGTGTGATCACGTCGTGGCTCCAGCCCCCGCTCTGCAAGCTGTTGAGGTTGATGGTGAAGGCGTTGTCCTCGGGGTCTCAGTGTCGAACAATATGCGGTCTATAAAGTCTCTCTTTGGATCGATAAGGAACTGTGCGGGAAGGAGCTTCACTTGCTCGTACCTGAACACCAACGGTACACAGTCTGATGGCACGGGGTAGCAATCAGACTCACTCTGATAGGCGGATTCGACGCGATACTTGTCTGTCATCGAAGGTGCGTCCCATTTGCCAACTAGATAATTCAAATGCGTACGTATCCCACTCTTTAGGTGATATTACGCTCTGGGACGAATGCGCTATCACTCCAAGTTTGCTCCCGAACCATAAATGACATTTCTTCTGGTCCTGTCCATTGTGAAAGCGTATTGGTCAAAATGCATGACCGATCCTAAATCGTATGGACAGTCTTGTTTTGTGTTCAAGTACAAAAATATCCCTCAATTCAACATTTTCCCGCATCCAAATTAGAAATCTGTCTCGGTCGGGCCTGAATGAGCATGTGGAAATCCTAAAACATGACCCAAGAGATGTAAGATAACTGGCACTGTTTGAGCAACATCAGCCACTGAAAGCAAATGTTTCTTTCGCTCGGCTCTGTACCCGACGGAGGCAAACGTTAGCTTGCGCTGGACAATGTGCAAAACCTTATCTTCACTACTTGTTTTGTCTTCAACGAACTTGATGCACGGGACACGGGAAGTCCCAACTTCTCATCGCTTGAACGAACACTGTTTTATCTTTCACACGCTCACGATCTTGAAAACCGATATCTTATCACACCTTTCGGCCACGGGTCGGCAATAGCTGGCGTTGTATTTATCGAAATAAAAACCCGTAAACCGAATATCTTTTCACTTGTTCATTTGTCATGTGCATGTCAACTTCAAGTAGGGGAGGATACTTGTCTTTCTCTTTTGAGTAGAGGTCCTTATAGTTCCATAGTTGGTTAATCAGTAATTTTCTCTGTAGGACTATACGACTTTTCTGCTTCCTTTTAAGGTCGAGTCGGTCTTGTAACGTGTGCCATTTTACCCATCCCGTGTACGTGTACGACTGTCAGTATTACACATACCAGTGAAATGCCTTTGAAGACCGTCATTTTTCAATAACAATCACTGCAATGATACAGAGATGGTGTTATGTGAGCTTCACGTAAAATTATATGAACAAATCCAAATGCATTTCATTATTAATAATCAAACAAAAATTAAAGATAAAAACAAGCATAGTAAGATTCGAAATTGCAAAAGTGAGGAACAACCAAACGATAGTTACTGAAAGAAATTCAAGTCATTTTAAATAATGGAGCTGTAATTTTTCCGGGAACGTGGACAAAAATTAAAAACGAGCTCCCATGTGCAGACTGGTTATTGATTCGACACTGATTGAATCGATTGGAATCGTCCAATCAAAATTCATTGAATCAAAACATAATTGATTCACCACCAGATCTTTTGATTCATGAATTCGTGATTGAATCAAAACCCGCATCAAACCAAGGATGATTGAATCAAAATATTTAACGATTAAAGTACACTGGTAAATTGTGCAAATACATGCAGTCCCAGTGGCTGCATTCATTTATACTGAACTACTATTGCCGTAACAATGTTTAAATGATCATTTATATGCATGTTTCCATTTTTATTGATTTTACATAAATTCACCTTATATATTTAAATGTTGAATCAAACGTAAATCGATTAAAATATTTGTTTTGATTCTTTGAATCGGAAGGAATCAATTTTCAAAATTGTATCCATGAATCGAGCGGTGATTGAATCATTCATATTCCAAAATGAATCATGCTTGAATCGTTCCAAAAAAGTTGAATCAATAACCAGTCTGTCCATGTGTAAGAAGTATGCAAGCGGTACTTCTTACTTTTGCCATGGATGGATGGTAACTCTGCCCACTTTCTATTGTTATCCGCCACCACGCGCAGCCGCTGCCGTTTCCCGTACTACGAAAACATCAGCTAGTATACCGCCCGCCCCGTGGTAGGCCGCAACGCTGAGACGGCCGCCCCGTCGCATGGTTTCTCGCCTTCCGGATATTGTGGGATGAACCAAATTATGTTTAAATGCATTCGTGGAGCTCTCACAAGCGCTTATGACATGTTGGCTCCACCGATGGACATCATGCCTGGTAATGTGTGCCCATATATGTAGGAACATCTCCGTGGTAGGCCGTTTCCCGTACTATAAAACGACAGCTAGAACCGCTCTGTGGTCGCTAAATCGCGTATGACTCCTATCCATAATTACTTTATTGGAAAGTATTGCTATATTGGCCGCCTTTAAACGGTACGACTGCCATGGAATTTTACCGCGGATCCTGTCCGAAGATGTCAGCTCATTAACCCGGCATTGACTGGCTTTCAGCCGAACGCTATTGACAGAGGGGGGCGTTACCCCCCCCCCCCCCCCCGACCTCGTTATCTTCCGAACCAATGATCGCAGCGAGACGCGCAAAGGTGGAATTCGAAAGCTGTCAAAGAGTAAAATATAAAGCACACGTAAAAATGTTAAATTGAGGTAAAATATCAGGTCAAGGTCAGGTCAAAGGTCCAAATCGACGTATTTAAGTGTATTGGCCATACTTTCCATCCAAAGCCTTCGATTGCCACCATGATCACTCAAAGTGCTCTCAAAGGTATAATACACATCCCGCATGAGCTAAAATGAGATTGTTGGCAAAGGTTAAGGTCAGGTCACAAAAGGACACTATGCGCAAAATATCTACGAAAAACATGCAACACCTGTTTTATGGGTTATTTTCCAAGTCAAATTCGATAGTGATGGTCATTTTACCAACTGACTTAATCTACGTCTTCATCTTCATTAGGTTAATGTCAAGTTCAGGTCAAGGTCAGGTCACATTAGGTCAACATTCGACATTAATAAATATACATAGATAAGGCATGTGTCTAGACCACCTTTGTCTCAGAAATACAGTGCTGGCATTGATTTGTCTGTATCTGGTCAATAAAAGACAAAACACGCAATTTCAAAATATGACGTCATGAGCTACCCAAACTTTAGATGCCATAAGTCAGTCAAACATGGTGATATCATTTAGAAATTTGGTATAGTAGCTGACCATATGTTGTGCTCTTACATATATTCCATTTTTTAATATCTTTGAAAAGATTTGATTTTGTGGGCATTCACCAAAAACGTTTTGTTTAATTTGGGGGGCTCAAAAACCAAAAGTTTCGAAAACCCTAGGTAGCCATATTGTAGTCGTTGCCATTTGCTATCTTTTGACTTTGTATTGTATTTTGCTCAAAATATGGCATTTGTACGGTCTGTTAAAGCTTAGCAGTTTTTTTTTGGTGTCAAACTCGTGCGTAGTGACGTCACTAATTCGCTATATCTCGAGAGAAAACAAAATGGACGAAATTTCTTCATTGCTGCACATAAGAAATAAAATCGATGTAGAAGAAGGTACCCGAAGTTTCATGTTGATATCGCTATTAGTTTTTGAGCTATTACGAAAGTCCATCAGGGGGAGTTACCCCCCCCCCCCCCTCGCCCGTCAATGCTGGGTTAAAGCTAGATGCCGCTTCATTTAGTATAGCTTGCAATTAATTGGCCGTCCACTGCAATAGTAAAAAATCAAGAGTTGGCTAATCATTAAATGCGGAACTGCTATAACAATGTGTTATAGCAGTTCTGCACTTAATGATTAACCAACTCTGGATTTTTTACTATTGCAGTGGACAGGCACGTAGCCAGGATTTCGTCCAGGGAGGGGCGGCGCCTGGAAAGGGCCCCTTCTCCCGAGCGTTGAAAAGGGCCCTTCCCAAGCGTTGAAAGCCCCCCCCCCCCCCCAAAAAAAAAACGCATGAAAAGGCACGTTACAA
>JAXIVJ010012839.1:37500-39034 GCA_036785665.1 Chirona hameri | reverse complement strand
GTGGTACTGTGTATGTGGTATGTGTCATGTGTAATGTGTACTAGTGTATTTGTATGTGTATGAAGTGTACTGTGTATATGTGTCTAGTGAAGTGTATGTGTACTGTGTCTTGTGTATATGAGTCACAGTGTTGGTATGTGTCTGTGTCTGTGTACTGTGTCAAATGTGTCATGTGTATGTGTCTGTGTATGTGTGACTAGTGTAAGTGTATGTGTCATGTGTATGTGTCATGTGTCATGAGTAATGTGTATGAGTATGTGTAAGTGTATCGTGTATGTGTATGTGTATGTGTATAGTGTAGGTATGTGTATGTGTATGAGTATGGTCTGTGTATGTGTATGAGTATGTGTATGTGTACTGTGTATGTGTACTTTGTATGTAAGTGTATGTGTATGTGTATGTGTATAGTAGTCGTACTGGTGTAGTCTGTGAACTGTGTATGTGTATGTGTATGTGCTATAGTGTATGTGTATATGTGAATGTGTATGTGCATGTGTATGTGTATGTGTATGTGTATGTGTATGTGTCTGTGTATGTGTACTGTGTAAGTGTACTAGTAATGTGTGTATGTGTATGTGTACATAGTGTATGTGTAAGTGTATGTGTATGTGTATGTGTATGTGTATAGTGTATGTGTATGTGTATGTGTCTAGTATGTGTATGTGTAAGTGTACTGTGTATGTGTCATGTGTATGTGTGGTATGTGTATGTGTATAGTGTATGTGTATGTGTCATGTGTATGTGTCTGTGTATGTGTATGTGTATGTGTCTGTGTAATGTCTGTATGTGTATGTGTACTGTGTATGTGTAAGTGTCTGTGTAAGTGTATGTGTATAGTGTATGTGTATGTGTACTGTGTCATGTGTATGTGACTGTGTATGTGTATGTGTATGTGTCTGTAGTCGTGTATGTGTATGTGTATGTGTATGACTGTGTCTGTGTATGTGTATGTGTATGTGTACTAGTGTCTGTAGTGACTGTGTATGTGTAAGTGTATGTGTATGTGTATGTGTTGTGTATGTGTACTGTGTATGTGTCTGTGATGTGTAGTGTATGTGTATGAGTACTGTGTACTGTGTAATGTGTATGGTCATGTGTACTGTGTCTGTGTAAGTGAATGTGTATGTGTCTGTGTATGTGTCTGAGTATGTGTATGTGTATGTGTACTGTGTATGTGTATGTGTCCTGTGTACTAGTGTATGTGTCTGTGTCATGTGTATCTGTGTATGTGTCTAGTGTCAATGTGTATGTGTATGTGTATGTGTACTGTGTATGTGTAATGTAGTGATACTGTGTATGTGTATGTGTATGTGTCTGTGTATGTGTAATGTGTATGTGTAAGTGTAAAGTGTAAGTGTCTGTGTATATGTGTATGTGTCATGTGTATGTGTCATAGTACTGTGTACAATGTGTAATGTGTCATGTGTATAGTGTATGTGTAATAGTATACTGTATACATATACTGTGACATATACATATACATATACATATACATATACATATACATATACATATACATATACATATACATATA
>JAXIVJ010012839.1:2500-32500 GCA_036785665.1 Chirona hameri | reverse complement strand
GCTTTGATCAGGGTAAACAGCTAGATGTAGCTTTTCTTGATTTCAGTAAAGCATTTGACAAAGTCCCCCATACAAGGCTGGGGTTGCAACTTAAAATGCATGGGATCAGGGGCAAGATTCTGGATTGGATAGAAACTTGGCTTTCAGGACGCCAGCAAAGGGTTATATTGAATGGGTGCCAATCACAATGGAAGGAGGTTCTCAGTGGAGTTCCACAGGGCTCAGTCCTGGGCCCATTGCTTTTTATAATATTTGTGAATGCAATTGAGAACAGTATAGACAGCAAAGTCTTGAAATTTGCAGACGATTTAAAAGTTGTCAGGATTATTAGAGGAAAATATGATCAGGATGTTTTTCAATCAGATCTGGACAAGCTAGTTGAGTGGTCTGAAGCATGGCAGATGAAATTCAATTTGAGTAAATGTAAGATTATGCACGCTGGACGGGTTAACAGTAAACATAGGTATGAAATGGGTGGGCAGAAAATGGAGCAGATTGAAAAGGAAAGAGATTTAGGTGTCGTGGTAAACAATAGACTATCAGCATCAGACCAGGTTGTAGAAGCTAGGAAAAAGGCACTTAGAATGCTAGGGGCCATTAACAGAGATGTTTCCTACAAGAGTGAAAAGGTAATAACAAAACTGTATTGTGCATACGTAGACCACATTTGGAGTATTGTGTACAAGCCTGGTCTCCAACATATGAGAAAGATTGCTGGTTGTTAGAAAGAGTTCAAAGAAGGGCAACAAAAATGGTTAATTGTCTTGATAGTTTACCTTATGAAGATAGATTAAAGAAATTGGGTATGTTTTCACTTAGATATAGAAGGCTAAGAAGAGATCTAATTGAAGTCTTCAAATTTGTAAATTTCTGGAGATGGAGATTCTGGAGATTTAAAGAGAATGTTGTTCAATAGGGAAAATCGAGGTAGAGGTCATCAGCATAAACTCATTATGAAACAAAGTAGGACTAGGCTAGGACAGTCATTTTTCAGTAGAAGGGTTGTAGGACATTGGAATATGCTACCAGGGGATGTCGCTGATGCGGTGACACTTGCTTCCTTCAAAATTAGATTGGATAGATACTTTACAGATAAGGGATTAGTGTAAGAGAACCCGGTTAGCTGTCGGCCATGCATAGCCTCCAGCATCCCGTCCCTCCGTTACTTTAATACCCATTACGTTAATATGCCCCGCCTGCCACCCGGGTGTATTAAACTAGCAGCCCGTATAAGTCGTTCAGCGTTCACCGTGGATCAGTTTGACATTCCTCGCTTCCCGGGGAAATATTTCGTTCTCCTCAACTCTATATTGGGGCTCAACACATTCCTTCACAAACTTCCATACTCGCACCTACACAAACAATTCACCATTTGTCACGTTTCCGACACACACACCACCTCATGCACATATACATTCACAGGTATCCACACTCGTTCACAAACAACTCGCCACATTACCGCATCTCCAGTTCTCTCACCCACCTTCCACCGTCACAACGAATCCTCATCACCTTACCGCATCTCCGGTATTCTCACACTCACAATTCACCGTCGCACCCAATTCACACCATACGCGATGCGTCACACCCGTCTACGCTCAGATCGCACCTTGCCCATTGACATTTTAATGTGGGACTCCAGAGCGTCACGGCGCTCCGCACCGACTGACCTTTATACTTCGAAAGAGCTCTGGACTTAGTGTCGGGACTTCTGCGACACCTGGGTGTCGCAGCGTTAATTTTGATGGGGATAAGAAATCTGAAGATGTCGTCCCGACGAGGCCGCCACGAGAAATGCCTCGATCTACCGGGCCTCGCTCCTGAGCTCAGCCGCCAGGCTTTCCCCGCCTGAGGTCACGTGCGGCTCGGCCGGCCGGCTCCCCGCCGTTGACCCTCTCAGGCCCGTGCCACTATATCACCCCAACGTAGCCTTGGAATTTAGTGCGTCACATAATAATCTTACATTAGTTCATAAATACTCGTGGGATTAGCCTTCTTTTATGCAGGTAGAGTAAGGTGATTTGAAGGGGCGAGACTGGTGGAGGAGGGGGGGGGGGGGGGGGCAACCTCGGATGGGCCCAAGAGGCTCTTTGTTGCACTTTGCTTTATGTCTTCTTTGTTCTTTATGTCATACATACATACATACATACATACATACATACATACATACATACATACATACATACATACATACATACATACATACATACATACATACATACATACATACATACATACATACATACATACATACATACATACATACATACATACATACATACATACATACATACATACATACATACATACATACATACATACATACATACATTCATTCATTCATACATACATACATACATACATACATACATACATACATACATACATACATACATACAAACATACATACATACATACATACATAACATACATACATATATATATATATATATATATATATATATATATATATATATATATATATATATATATATATATATATATATATATACCAGTAAAACTCCTTTTTGGGCGATGACCGAGCGAGCGCGCTCTGGTAAAGCTAAAATAGGTTTGAAATATGAAACGGTAAGGGAGCACACGCGGTAGTAACAGTCATTTTAGTCATCCAGAAAAATTGCCAGGCCGCAATGCATGCCAACATAAAAATTAAGTTGTATTCAATTGCTCATGATCTCCTTTCCAAATCCACCAAAAGGTAGTGCGTCCTGAGCGCTGCATGCTTCAGCGTATACATCAATGCTTATAATAATACAGCCATTTTTGATCAATAATCATTTTAGCAAGGCTTTTTGTTCATTCCGACGTTCGCGTTTACCAACTGCCACGCGCTGTGGTACCACCTCTATCAGAATGCACCATACCAAAAACAAAATTTTAATGTGGGCGAGGATGGATGACATTGTTATAATTAAGATTATGTGAGGGAAAATTATCTTAACCATGTCAAATATTTTTATTTTTTAGAAAAAAGCCATGCAGATAGACAAACAAGCTTTCGGCATTACGCCATTATCAAGTTTTCAAGGAAAACTTGATAATGGCGTAATGCCGAAAGCTTGTTTGTCTATCTTCCTGGCTTTTTTTTCTCTCTAAAAATAAAAATATTTGACATGGTTAAGATAATTTCCAAAACATAATCTTCACAACAAAATTGATTTGATGGACCTATCCAATGGTGAAGACCCAATCTCAATCGGAGCTGTGGTTGCAAAGTTATTATCTTCCGAAAACGTCTGTATGGCCGGGCCGGGTCAAATGTAAATTTGTATAGTAAGTTGAGAAACCTCACGGGTGCTTCGCGCCCGCTCGGTAATATAATCCATAACTGAGGCTTTAAACAACGCGAAAAACTTGTACCGCAACCTATCGCGTTGTTTACACCGTACTCGCAGCGGGTAATCCAGCCAAGGTTCGAGAAATACAATTCGTTTTTCTCCCAGGACAAACAATCTTGAAGTGGCTGTCAGCCAATCAGCTGCGGCACTCGCATAGACCCCCTTTTGCAAATTCGAAATCAAATTGCTTAAAAACGGATAAGTTTTTGGGAAAATGGTTTTAGTAATTTATAGTTTTCAATAACGGCAAAAGATAATGGCTATCTCAGTTAAAAACCAATACAAAGGTGAAACATTCCCGTTAAGGGCAATATCATTAGTGTGAGCCGAAAGAAATGAGTGGATCAGCGAGGGAGGGCAGGTGGTGCGGCACTGGTAGGACCCCAAATTCCTACGTCGTACCGCCATGTTACGTCTTCGTAACATCACGTGGAGCGAGCCATGGGATGTTTTCGTCGCCTAATCACCTGAAGTCGCATCTTAAGTTGTTCCAATGCTAAGGAAAAACTCGGGCACAGCATATAAGAACAAAGTTACAAATCACAAAGCTGTATATGCTGGGTGTCAGCTTTTTCTCCATTCCATCGAGAAACATAAATATCTTGTTAGCCAAGCTCCGCAAACAACACTGTACTGGTTTGTTTTCAGGTTCGAGTCAATGAGAAGATGTATACCATGCCGAAGCCGGTGCCGAGCAAAAAGGACGGCAAGAGAATCGCCGCCTTATACTGTCTGCAGAAGCTCGGCGTGCTGAAACGAGACAGGGGCGCCAGAGAGGGGGAGGGGCTGGACCAGATTAGCCTGCCCTAGACTAGCCCCAGTGTCTACCGCATCGTATGGATCTGACTAAAATGGTGTCCAGATTTTAATGGAGCATTAAGTGCGTGTTCTGATGACAGGTGCATTGTCGCATTTTTGCGACTTTTTGTCAGTTGGGGCGTGTTTTCCGACGTGCAAGCTAGGTTAAAGTGTATGTGTGTATAGGCTATGACTGTGTTCATTAGCTAAGAGTCGGAATGTACCGCCGGCAGACCAGCGTGTCCTTGATATACGCTGGACGAATGGCTTCGTATTCGTGTTCTGTCTCTGGTCTTTGGTGACTTCATTATGTCTGCAGAACAAAGTTGGCGTGGTGATTATTAAGATAGGCGTGGTGAGATATTAAACAAAAACACAGATAAACATCAAACAAACTAATCGATTGTGAGAAACTATGTGAAAGCAAAAATATAATGGGAATATCGATGCACAACTGTTTTGTGGAAAATCCCTCGTACGATATGATCGTCAGTGAAACATCACCCTTGGAAGTGGTTCTTACAGCTCGGTGTACCGATGGTAGTTGTCACAGGCGATATTTTACCAACGGACTAGCGAACAAATGTCTTATTTTTTAGTTAACCAGTGCCTGGATCATTATTTTATCAGTTATTTAATTCACTTGCAAATGTTCTGAAGTTGTTGCAAAGCCCGATTGCACGCTACATAATTGGAGCCCAACGCGGGGTGTGGCCAGGTCGTTATCAACACGAAGTCAGCAGAGTTGCGCATACCCATGAACCCAAGAAGATCTGCAAAAATCGCAGTCTCCGAGAGGAGAGAGTCGCAGTCTCCAGGTCGTTATCAACACGAAGTCAGCAGAGTTGCGCATACCCATGAACCCAAGAAGATCTGCAAAAATCGCAGTCTCCGAGAGGAGAGAGGATGGAAGAACTGATGACGTCAATGTCGGGACGAGACGATTGTTGCAACGTAGGACGGCGACACGCATGCTATAGCGGTGATGTCTTGTCTGGAAAGAAGATGCGAGTAGACGAACCAATTGTGAAAAGAGAGAAGATGCAACTTCCGACGAACCACAGGACACCGGAAGAGAATGTCGGATGACCGCTGATCCACGAGAGATATCCCTAACGATTCAAGAATGAAGTCACCGAGATAAGCATGCTGGAAGACAAGACTGACGAGAGATGGAAGAAATGGAGCAATGTTGCAGAGACTAGAAAGAAGAAGCAGCCAGATGTAATGGATATAAAAATTGGGAAGCGCGCCTATACGGGAAAAGCGCATGAGGCAATTCACCAAAGTGGCAGTTCAATCAGCGCGTATCAACTTTCAGCAACGGCCACTACCGTCACAGCAGCCACCGCTATCGTGCCGCCCGGCTGGTTGCTGTCGCTGCCGCTGAGAGCCTCCGCAGTCGCTGACGACGGTAGTCGCCGGCTGGCTGCTGTCGCCGTTACTAACGGCTGCAACTGCCGCTGACGATACTGCGACTGCTGACATCTGCCACTGCCAATGCCGCTGATAGCGGCCGCTGCCGCGGGCGGCTGTCACGGCCGTGGACGACTGGGGTCGCCCGGCGGGCCGCTGTCGCCCGGCTGACCGATGACAGCGGCCGGCTGCCGCAGGCAGTTGCCACTGCCTCGGGCTGCTGTCATTACCGCTGATGACCGCAACTGACGACTACAGCGGCTGCTGACGTCTGCCCCTACCGGTGCCGCGGACAGCTGCCGCCGTCGCCGACAGCTGTACTGCCGCAGGCGGCTGCCGCTGCCGCGGGCTGAGACTGCTGCCACTGCCGCTGCCGCGGGCTGAGGGCGCTGCAGCAGACGGCCACTGCTGCCGCTGGCAGACCGCCCGGCCGGCGGCAGTCGCTGCACTTGCGAATTGATTCATGTGTGCTACTGGGTTATGTAAATATGTTTTAAGGGTAGGATATTGGGGAATATTAATGGTAGACCATGTGTGTAGCCCAGGACGGGAACTGTTCACAACGACGGATGCGCTAATGACATCGGGGGGATATTGTCTGAAGCGGGTAGGGTAAATTTCCACGTCTCGGGGGTGACTAATGTACTTTCCCCAGGATAATCGGCCTATAAATCCCGCAGACCCTTCGTCCTTCCATCTCAAGTCATCCCTAGCAGGGCCAGGCAGTACAGGCGCAGCCGCAACGAAATAACGACGGAAGAACCAAGGAGGCTGTGGCAGGGATATGCGACCATTCTGCCGGCGCTCAACCGTGAGGATGGACCCACCCGTTCAAGTATAAGAGTAGTTTGGAACAAGCGAGTCGCGGGACGAATCAAAAATTGTGAGCACACAATTAAAAGAAAGGGGTCTTAATGAGCCGGAAATCTGCCGCGATGCTTACATTTTTTGGTTCGGACTACAGCTAAATTTTCCGCCGCTCAGCACCTGAACCCGGGCGGTGGTATGATGCAAATACCGTCAGCCGTGTTTCGAGAAGAAACAAATTCATTAGCCGACCAGCCTTGCCATCCAAGACGTGTAAACACCGCCAGCAGGTCAGCGACACCAGACCCTCTCATCCCCTCCCCCCCCCCCCCCATCCCAATGGCCGACAAGGATGCGCACCGGCCACCAGACGCGCCTAGATACATATACATACCTACATATACATACCCCTCCCACGTCCGGCGGAACAAGACAGAGAAGCCTGCAGTCATCCGCTGCCCGCCTGTCACCTGCCCCCTGCCGTCCACCGGAGTCTCGTAAACAAAAACCGCCGGTGGCTCCCACCACCCCCTCCCCTCCCCCAATGCTCCTGCCCGGCCTGACATATATAGAGTCACCTCCCAGATCACCAGGTGTGCAGACTGAGCCGCCAGCGCCCATCAACGGAGGACCGAGCCGGAAGTCTGCCGCGAGGCGCGCAAAAAAAAAAGAAGCAGAGCAGCTGGACAACCAGGGTCACCTCCAGACGCCGGACACCTGCCAGGCCGTCGTCTGTCGGACGTATAAACACAGCCAAGGGGTCGGAGTGAGCCTCCCTCTCTACCCCACTTCCGACTAGGCAGATGCCAAATACCCGGCGGGCAAGCGGGACGGCGACATCTGTCCGCGACACGAGGAGGGGGCGTCGCCAGACCGGCCCTGGACTTACACCACTAACAAGATGCGAACACGCAAAATCCCGGCCTGCCGATCGGCTGATAAACAAACCCCCGAGGCCATATCAACACCTAAGGAGGCTGGCCGGAGGACAGCGGCAGATGGACGCAAGATGACTCGAGGACCCAGCCGGCGGCCACAGGACCGCCATACGACTCGGGACCACCCATGAAGATCTACCCTTTGGAGGGCGGCCGGGAAAACGGAAATAACTGCGATATATAACGGGCAGAGGTGGTTAGAAAAGACACAGTCGCGCCGGGTGGAGAACCTGGGAGAGTCGCACCAGCAGGAGAACCTGGAACAGTCGCACCAGCAGGGAGATAAGCGCGGGAGGGCCTCGCCAGCAGTCGTGATGGTGACGGAGTCAATACGCGCCGGACAAGTCGTGCACGGCCCATTGAGATCAACAGTGCAGTGATGTCAGCCCTTTGAGACTGATGGAGCGGCCCGGTGATTGACTGGGTGCTGAGACGGACGCCGCGGACCGGATGTCGGGGAGCCGTCGATCAACGCATCTGCCCGGGCTTCACCTGTCATAGTGAGGCCGCTGCTCATTCCCCCGTCCGCACAATATCCAAATATCCACGGTATGTCACCCTGCGTCGTACTCATTTGCTCAGACAGGCGATCTGGGGCGGTAGGGATCTCGGGAGGGACGGCAAGGGGCAGCCGGCCGGGATCTAATGACCCAGGGAAGGGATCTTTATCATGAGGAGGGGAGGGGCGAAGCGTGGATTTTGAGGAGGGGCGGAGACGGGGTCCCTGGGAAATATGTGTCACGGGAGGGATGTAAAGAGACTGTTCCGGCGTGACGTAACTATCAATATGACATGTAACCGCACAGGTGGGGGTAAAATAAAGATGAAGGATCGCAGAGATGGAAGATATTATGAACTGAACGGAGTGATGATTGAGAAGCCGCGAGGCGGGATGGATTTCGGACGGATCTGACGTACCGGAGGCGCCGGCTCAACGGAACGTATTCCGCTTCACGTAAATTAACGCTGCCTCATTATTCCTGGTACACCATATCATAAATATTCATCCGCATGCACTGCAAATTAAGTCAACGTTTTAGGTGAATCTTGGTTTTAATTATTTTCGTTGAATGAATACAAACCGATGGTCAAGCTTATTTTTCAGTCAACACGTTTGATTTGAGAGTAACGGCTAGCATGCTTTCGGCATGTTAAAAGTTTATTGTATATGATGGTAAGCCGTGCTAAAAACCTATACAAACATTTAAATCATAAACTTTACTGCAACTGAACTTTTGTAAAGAGGTATATCATTGTATCCAATTATCTTGCACTTAAATAAATGCCTCACGGTGATCTATTGACACCGGTTTCGCAGAGAAGTATCGTGTTATTTAAGTATGTCAGGGCGTTGACATCCCAGCAATGGCCGCTATGATGTGACGCGTCTCCGTACCCGGCCCGCCGAGGCCAGGTACGTAGGGAATGAACCGCTCACGGCGGCGGCGAAGGCGGCGGCGAAAGGGTCCAGCGGCTAATTGACACCAGCTGGTATAGCGCGACGGACGGAGGGGAGCTGGCCCGGGCGCCTAAACACTGTGTGACACGGCCGATGAAGTTGTAGATATGTTTGGAAGAGTTAAAGTTATAGATGTTTTCAGTTACGGGGAATTATACGCGGAATTGTTGAAAATGGATATAGATATAACGGACCAGCCAATGGCTCTAACATGAGTTTACCTGGAATAACACTAGCGACGTACACACACACACGCACGCGCGCACACACGCACACACACACGCGCATCGGACAGGTATGCGTATACACACCGGCGGGCACAAGTACGTCTATGCACGCATGAAGGCGTATGACGCCCACCCGTTCATGCATGCAAACATACACTCGCATACGTATATACTCACGCGTTTACATGCAGGTGGGCGTGTGATTTCCAAAGTCGAAACCCGCTGACGTCGAACACGCGAGGGAGATCGGAGAATCAAGGAATGACAAGCTTCGATGAGGACGATTTAATCCTAGCCGGGAAACGAGGTTGGTATGTGCTACGCCCCTGTGTGTATTTTGACTCTGCTGATAACGGTTGGTTCGCTGACGGGTTTGGGTAATCATCAAACGAGGGAGGTATGCGGGATATTAATGTCGGGCGCCCAGGAGGGACAAAGTAAGTTGTTTTGATAGTGGAATCGTTCCCGAGCCATGACGTTTAACCAGGAACTGACGCTGTAAGACGCCTGGTGCTCGCGAGCGGGTGAGTCGGGCGATGCAGTGCCGCTGAGGTGCGTTGGGCGAGGGATTTGTGCCGTGGAAGCGAGGTGGGTTGGGCGAGGGGTTGTGCCGCTGGAGTGAAGATCGGTGGTTGAGATGTGAGAAGCTGGTGATGAGGGGTGAGGGGGTGCCGCCCGAGAGGAGAAGATCTATGTCCATCGAAGGGGACCTGTGATGTACGCCGAACGATCAGGCCGGCCATGGCGCTTTGTATCGCAACGTGCAGCTCTTGTTCTCCCGACTTTCGGATGAAAATATAGGTTATGTCCATCGCGAAGTTACCCAGGTGGTGCCGGCCAACCGGGTGGCGCTAACTCGAACGAGATCGCGACGTGCGGAGGTGTTAGGATCAGTGGCGGCGCGGTGAGGGGTGATTGCCTCCGTGCGACTGAATAAGTCCATCGCGCTCGACCAGGCGATTGCAATAAGTGGACACGCGCAAGCGGCCGCAATTTAGCCAAGTAGCTCTGAGCCGCGCGATCTCGGAGTTTGATTAGGCTGTGGGGCAGGTTGAGAGGTGATTAGTGGGGCCAGGAAGGGCCGAGAGCGGGTGAGCTGAGCGAAGTTAAGTCCATCGAGGAGGGCTTGCGATGTATGCCGGCTAACTGATCTTATGTTGTTAATGCTTTGAATATGCCACACTTGTCTTCCCGACCCTCGGATAAAATTTGTAGGTCTTATGTCCATCATGGAATTCCCCAGGTCGTACCGGGCGACCGAGGAATGATGTCGCGGAAGGCACCATGACGTGCGGAAGGGTTAGGATCAGAGGCGACGTGGCGAGGGGTAAAAGCCGCCGCGTGACTGAACAGGTTCATCGCGCTGGCCAGGTGATTGCAATAAGTCAGCAAGCGAATGCAGCTGCAACTTAGTCAAGTAGCTCTGAGCAGTGCGACCGCGGAATTTTAATAGGTTGTGGAAACAGGTTAAGAAGAAGTGATTAAGCGGCGCAGTAAGACGAGAATGTCCTGGGGTAAGAGAGCGGAGCCGCGGACCATGGAGGGGTGAGCGGCGGCCGAAACTAATCACATGGCGGGACGGCAATGGAGGAAATTATCGGGAGGATTAGAGAAAAAAAGCGGGGAACCCCACCCGTTCAAGGTCTCTCACCCGTAATTAATAGCACCACTGGAGGGCCGTAGACGGAAGAGGGAGATACCGGGGCGTCAACCCGTGCATTCGGATTAGTGTTTGAAAGGAAGATAAATGGGAGCGAGAATCAATGACTGTGTGCCAGAATAATCGATTAAGTTAAGGACCAGTGGGAGAATTGATGCTCAGCGATTAAGTATAGGTGAGGAGCCTGTTAAGGTCGGGGAGATAGTGGTGGGATTGTATTTGTTGGGGTTTGGACTAGGACGATTTGGGGGGCGGATCATGGGAACCGATATGGGGAAGTGATGCCGCGACGGATCATCTGTCGGGACATACTCCGGTAGGCTCTGTCGTGGGAGACCCTGTCCTAATATCCACCAATTACCGAACTCTACATACCATCTTGACATACCTTATATCCGAGCAGTGAGAGGCCTATATGTTGACTGACGAATGGCCAGCCTCATCACAAATATTATGTACGAGTCCGGGCAGCGCAATTGCTACTGTTTGAAATTCATATACATTCGCGGGTATTCTGGAAAACCACAAGAAATAGCGGATCGTCGCTGCCGTAAATCGATCCGGGAGGTCAAGAAACTCCCGCATGCAAATTTTCGAAATGTTGCAAATTGTTGCATCATGTTGCAATACGCTCTAAATATTGCAAATGAAGTCCTAGAACGCTAATTTCAACGTCATTGCAATCAGCGGCCCGATCGGGTCCAGAAGATAATTTTACAGAAAAGGAAAATTTGTATTTACTTTTTTTCTTCAATTTTTGAAATGATGCAATGTTGCAAAGCCCGATTGCACGCTACAACGTCTCTGTATCACTTACTTATTGTAAGGAGAGCTATATAAGACCTGTAAGGAGAGCTATATAAGATGTTCGAGCGCTAAGGAGCTAAATAGCTTCGGGGCTAAGAGGAACGTGTCATTTAGGGCACCCACATACACATATTGAGTTGGACGTCGGCCACGGGCGAGGGGGGGGGGGGGCTGGGGGCCGCCCCCAGGATCGCTCTGGCCGGAGTCTGTCCCGCAGATTCGCAGGATTTTAACATTAGCCCTATCGGACTTGGGGCAAACGCATGACTGACCCCCACCCACTCAAAATGTTGGTAGCGACGCCACTGCTTCTTTCTACAGTGAATAGAACTTGAGTGAACTGAACCAAAGAACAAAACAATAGGGCTCTTAAAGGGAAATAATGACCTTTTGATTTATGTATCTGCATTATCTTATTACACATGATGGTATCAAATTGATCGCATGTCAATTTAAAAGTGAGATAACTTTTTCTATTTCGAAAACTACATTTTGGGAAATAAAGAATATGTACTTACATATGGTGATCAACAGTATGATCCGTCCCTATTTCTGGTTCGAATGCTGATTTGTAAACAAGTCATAGGGCCAGAAATGAAGTAAGTGCGCCAAGAGGCGCGACAACGTCTCTGATTGGTCAATGCAACAAATCGCCGACACTGAATATGTTGGGTGCATAAGTGAACTTCCAATTTAATTGCCCGTTTTCCCATGTTTTTTTTTATTGGGGGGGGGGGTGTCTTTTCATAAGATGTTATATACAGCCAAAGACAAAACAAAACTCCTAATGTTGAAAATATATGAACCAATTTTCATAATTTGAGGGTCGCAACCACTAACTAGGCCGTCGTTAGGTGTATAAGTTAACTGCTAATTTGGTTGCCTTTGTATTCAATATTTGTTGATTTTAAGGGTAGTAGGGCACCAAATCACGATAAACAGAGCGGAAGGCATATTTTCCATACTATTTCGTCAAAAATAATACCGGATTTTGGTGAACACTGGAATGTGTTACCAAGTACTTGAGAGTACCGGTCGTTAACAGTGTGGAACGCTTATCAACTTTAACTTGAAATATCTTTCGGTTGGGATGCTTATATGCAAAACGTAGTAAATTTACAATATATTTTTGTCTCGTCTGACGATTTCAAGTGATAACTCCATTTTTGTGGGAAATACATTATTTCCCTTTAAAGCATCTTTAAGAAATCCCAGTGGAAGCTCCAGTGATCATTGCTCCGGCCACCGGCGAAACTGTCGCCAAAACTTCTCTGAGCAGTACTAGTCTGGTTCACATTGACTTCCTGCACACCCAGACCAGTCCGAGCAGGGCCCCCATCCTCTCTCCGCAGGCTTGAGATATGGCAGCACCATTGTGGTGGTGTTGGAACAGATTCATATTGCAATAATTACTCTGTCTACCAGACTTAGTCCCAGTGATGACTTTTTGCTAAAAATGAAACGAAGCCGGATTCTCAAGTTATTTCTAAACGTGAACTTCTCGATATCGATGTCGAATAAGCTATCCCAAATGGTTGTATGGGGAACAAATATTCTCAAGAACTTTCGAGCGATGAACTTCTTGTTACATTTTCACCATATCTGACAAAAAATAGCTTTTAAGACGGCATTGTGGATCGACCTACGAACGTCCACGCGACAGAGGCCGTCCCGTCAATATGTTACGGTGGCGTGCGCCGCTGGCGCGCGGGAAAGTGTGTCTCGATCGACGCCAGAGACGTGGGAGACGGCAGCGGCCAGTCTGAGGGTGGCCGGCTGCCGGGACGGGTCACACCGCCGCAGGTAGGACGGGTCACACCACCAGAGGTAGGCTGTCGGGACGGGTCACGCCATCAGAGGTAGGTTGACGGGACGGGTCACACCGCCGGAGGTAGGGCGGGTCACACCATCAGAGGTAGGCTGTCGGGACGGGTCACACCACCAGAGGTAGGCTGACGGGACGGGTCACACCGCTGCAGGTAGGACGGGTCACACCACCAGAGGTAGGCTGTCGGGACGGGTCACACCACCAGAGGTAGGCTGTCGGGACGGGTCACACCACCAGAGGTAGGCTGACGGGACGGGTCACACCGCCGCAGGTAGGACGGGTCACACCACCAGAGGTAGGCTGTCGGGACGGGTCACACCACCAGAGGTAGGCTGTCGGGACGGGTCACACCACCAGAGGTAGGCTGACGGGACGGGTCACACCACCAGAGGTAGGCTGACGGGACGGGTCACACCATCAGAGGTAGGCTGTCGGGACGGGTCACACCACCAGAGGTAGGCTGACGGGACGGGTCACACCGCTGCAGGTAGGACGGGTCACACCACCAGAGGTAGGCTGTCGGGACGGGTCACACCACCAGAGGTAGGCTGTCGGGACGGGTCACACCACCAGAGGTAGGCTGACGGGACGGGTCACACCGCCGCAGGTAGGACGGGTCACACCATCAGAGGTAGGCTGCCGGGACGGGTCACACCACCAGAGGTAGGCTGCCGGGACGGGTCACACCACCAGAGGTAGGCTGACGGGACGGGTCACACCGCCGGAGGTAGGACGGGTCGCACCACCAGAGGTAGGCTGACGGGACGGGTCACACCGCTGCAGGTAGGACGGGTCACACCACCAGAGGTAGGCTGTCGGGACGGGTCACACCACCAGAGGTAGGCTGACGGGACGGGTCACACCGCCGCAGGTAGGATGGGTCACACCACCAGAGGTAGGCTGACGGGACGGGTCACACCGCCGCAGGTAGGATGGGTCACACCACCAGAGGTAGGCTGACGGGACGGGTCACGCCATCAGAGGTAGGTTGACGGGACGGGTCACACCACCAGAGGTAGGCTGACGGGACGGGTCACACCGCCGCAGGTAGGACGGGTCACACCACCAGAGGTAGGCTGTCGGGACGGGTCACACCACCAGAGGTTGGCTGACGGGACGGGTCACACCGCCGCAGGTAGGACGGGTCACACCACCAGAGGTAGGCTGTCGGGACGGGTCACACCACCAGAGGTAGGCTGTCGGGACGGGTCACACCACCAGAGGTAGGCTGTCGGGACGGGTCACACCACCAGAGGTTGGCTGACGGGACGGGTCACACCGCTGCAGGTAGGACGGGTCACACCACCAGAGGTAGGCTGTCGGGACGGGTCACACCACCAGAGGTAGGCTGTCGGGACGGGTCACACCACCAGAGGTAGGCTGTCGGGACGGGTCACACCACCAGAGGTTGGCTGACGGGACGGGTCACACCGCCGCAGGTAGGACGGGTCACACCACCAGAGGTAGGCTGACGGGACGGGTCACACCACCAGAGGTAGGCTGTCGGGACGGGTCACACCACCAGAGGTAGGCTGTCGGGACGGGTCACACCACCAGAGGTAGGCTGTCGGGACGGGTCACACCATCAGAGGTTGGCTGACGGGACGGGTCACACCGCCGCAGGTAGGACGGGTCACACCACCAGAGGTAGGCTGTCGGGACGGGTCACACCATCAGAGGTTGGCTGACGGGACGGGTCACACCACCAGAGGTAGGCTGACGGGACGGGTCACACCACCAGAGGTAGGCTGTCGGGACGGGTCACGCCATCAGAGATAGGCTGACGGGACGGGTCACACCGCCGCAGGTAGGACGGCGGGACGGGTCACACCACCAGAAGTAGGCTGTCGGGACGGGTCACACCATCAGAGGTTGGCTGACGGGACGGGTCACACCGCCGCAGGTAGGACGGCGGGACGGGTCACACCACCAGAGGTAGGCTGTCGGGACGGGTCACGCCATCAGAGGTAGGCTGACGGGACGGGTCACACCACCAGAGGTAGGCTGACGGGATGGGTCACACCATCAGAGGTTGGCTGACGGGACGGGTCACACCGCCGCAGGTAGGACGGCGGGACGGGTCACACCACCAGAGGTAGGCTGTCGGGACGGGTCACACCATCAGAGGTTGGCTGACGGGACGGGTCACACCGCCGCAGGTAGGACGGCGGGACGGGTCACACCACCAGAGGTAGGCTGTCGGGACGGGTCACACCATCAGAGGTTGGCTGACGGGACGGGTCACACCACCGCAGGTAGGACGGGTCACACCACCAGAGGTAGGCTGTCGGGACGGGTCACACCATCAGAGGTTGGCTGACGGGACGGGTCACACCGCCGCAGGTAGGACGGGTCACACCACCAGAGGTAGGCTGTCGGGACGGGTCACACCATCAGAGGTTGGCTGCCGGGACGGGTCACACCGCCGCAGGTAGGACGGGTCACACCACCAGAGGTAGGCTGTCGGGACGGGTCACACCATCAGAGGCTGGCTGACGGGACGGGTCACACCGCCGCAGGTAGGACGGGTCACACCACCAGAGGTAGGCTGTCGGGACGGGTCACGCCATCAGAGGTAGGCTGACGGGACGGGTCACACCACCAGAGGTAGGTTGACGGGACGGGTCACACCATCAGAGGTTGGCTGACGGGACGGGTCACACCGCCGCAGGTAGGACGGCGGGACGGGTCACACCATCAGAGGTTGGCTGACGGGACGGGTCACACCGCCGCAGGTAGGCTGACGGGACGGGTCACCGACGGGGTGACTTCTTTTGTCTGCAGGTGTCTGCAGGTGTCTGCAGGTGTCTGCAGGTCTGCAGGTCTGCAGGTGTCTGCAGGTGTCTGCAGGTGTCTGCAGGTGTCTGCAGGTCTGCAGGTGTCTGCAGGTCTGCAGGTCTGCAGGTCTGCAGGTTTGCAGGTGTCTGCAGGTCTGCAGGTCTGCAGGTCTGCAGGTGTCTGCAGGTCTGCAGGTGTCTGCAGGTCTGCAGGTGTCTGCAGGTGTCTGCAGGTCTGCAGGTGTCTGCAGGTGTCTGCAGGTCTGCAGGTGTCTGCAGGTGTCTGCAGGTCTGCAGGTGTCTGCAGGTGTCTGCAGGTGTCTGCAGGTGTCTGCAGGTCTGCAGGTCTGCAGGTTTGCAGGTGTTTGCAGGTCTGCAGGTCTGCAGGTGTCTGCAGGTCTGCAGGTGTCTGCAGGTGTCTGCAGGTGTCTGCAGGTGTCTGCAGGTCTGCAGGTGTCTGCAGGTGTATGCAGGTCTGCAGGTGTATGCAGGTGTCTGCAGGTGTCTGCAGGTGTCTGCAGGTGTCTGCAGGTGTCTGCAGGTGTCTGCAGGTGTCTGCAGGTCTGCAGGTCTGCAGGCTGGGAGCGATGCAGCCTAGATTATTGAATCATTAGCAAAGCGGCCACCATGTGTAGTCTGTGATCGGCCTAAGGACTTGTAGCTAGTTTTGCTAATGTGAAAATAGGAATACAACCTTGTTAAGTTGGTGAATAGCTGAATCATATACCTGTTCATATGTGACAAACGTTTTGGTGTCAACTGAGTCTAAGTGAAATTAACCCTCGCCCGTGCAGCGTCCGATTAGTGCATGACCGTGCAGGGGGGGGGGGGGGGGGGGGGGTACAACCCACCTCCCCGCAGCGTTTCGCCCCTAATTGGACTAGAGCTATGATTAAAAAACGAGCGTATTGCTTGTCACGAGAGGAAGCCATTGATACCCGATGGGATCACCCGATACCCGATGGGTCCTAGGTCATTAGGTGACCTCTGATGTCATGTCAATGACCCAAAATTCAACCAAAATGAAAATGCGTATAAATATAATTTAGTTGAGCTAGAATCGCGGATGAGCATATCATTATGCTAAATGGGTGCCAAATTTGAAATCGGCGTCCCAAAATGTCCTAGAAACTGCCAAATTCCAAAAAGGTCATGTCAGGTCATGCCAGGTCATTTGAAGTCAGTGACCTAGATTGACCTGTGGGGGTGCATGACCCCAGTGGAACATATAATTATGTAAAATGGATCCCATATTTGAAATCAGCGTCACAAAATGTCCTAGAAACTGCCAGAAGCCAAACAAGTAAAATGAGGTCATCGGGGGTCAGTGACCTCGGTTGACCTATGAAAAGGTCAATCGAGGTCACAATCTCAATGGAAACCACAACGGTCACCTGGAAATACCTGTGCATATGATCATGAGCAACAAACACTATGAAACTGTACAAGTTACAAGGATCAATACTACGGGACGCCATTTGCGCCTTACATGACCTTGCAAAACAGGTCAAAGATCACGGGTCATGTGACCTACAACTTAACAAATTTCAGAATATGTGTCAAATTGTTCACAAGTAGGGTATTGAAAGTTGCATCGCAATCGGTTGATATTTACGCGAGTTATTCCCGAAAACCCGAGGGGGTGGCATCACTCCCCTGCACTGGCGAGGTTTAAGCTAGAGATACCGGGGAGCTGGTGATTTCGTCGCGTTATCGTACCGCAGGAGGGCACTAACGTGTTAGTTCTTCACACATGGTCCGCTGCCCCCACAGCCGGCGAGCGGTGGCGGAGCCGAGCCGGGCCTCTCCGATGTCGAGGATGCTGGCCGTGCTGGCCATGGCTACTGCAAGGCTCCTCAGCCACGGCAGGTGGGAGCTGGAATACCTGACCCTGGTCAGCAGCATCACGAGCATGACCACAGGCACATAACTTACCACTACGCTGTACTACTGAGGACCAGACCATGAATGATTTTCTGCGTGACACATTACAACTACCAATACGAATCCCCCCCCCCCCTAGCTGGTTTCTCAGTATTTGCGTACTTTGTTACTTACGTGTTCCTTTGCAATTGACCTAGTAAATAGATCAGATCCTGGCTTACCTATACCTAAAGAGATTTTCATTGCATCGGGTTCACGTGATTTGTGCCAGGAATTAATGTATCACTAGTGAGACTCTTCATGTTTAGCGTGAAACTGAAGACGGTACTAAGCACGAAATTAAAATTAAAAAGACAGTAGATATGAACAGAAAGTAGATATTAGATATGCACCTATCGTGAGCACCCAGGGGCGGATCCAGGGCGGGTGCCAACGGGCTCATGCCCCCCCAGACCGTTCAAGGGGGGGGGGGGGGGGGACAAACTATGTTTTGCCCCCCCCCCCCAAGACGTGAAGTCTAATACATGCTATATTTGCGTTTTTAGAACGGTACTGGGCAAATTTGGCCAAATTTGAGCAATTTTTGCCAAATTTGGCGGCGCTGCGCTCCGCTGTTTTCCCGCTGTTCTCGAAAAACATCAGGGGGCAATGACAAATGACCCCCACCAGGGCGAGGGCTAATTTATACGTTTAATAATTCTCACGTATACAAGTGTCCTTATTTCATTATTTTTAACCAGCACCATTTCGGTCAAGCAAGTCTACAATATAACAATCGGTCCAAATCCATCCTTTTTCCTGTAGGTCCTTCCCGTCTTTCCGGTTACAACGGCGGAGGCGGAGATAGCCTTCTTGTATGCAGGTAGAGTAAGGTGATTTGAAGGGGCGAGACTGGTGGAGGGGGGGGGGGGGGGGGGGGGGTGGGTGGGGTGCAACCTCGGATGGGCCCAAGAGGCTCTTTGTTGCACTTTTCTTTTATGTCTTTATGTCTTTAGGGTGTTCAGTAAGGCGGAGAAGACTATCCTCTCTCCGAGCGATAATGACCGAGCTCCGGATGGAGGCGCTCATCACGTGCGAAGCCCACCGCGAGACCTATACGGATCACATAATGTCATCCGTCAGCGAAGTCGTTTACTTCTTTGCGCGCTCGGGAAGTCGCCAGCTAGGTTATTTCAGGCTGCCGCTGCCTGGCTGCCTGCCGCAGGTTTCTGCCATAGACTGTACGTCAGTAATATGAGAAATGCAGCCTTCACCGTAGTTAGGTATCGGTTACTTCGTCTGCGTGTATCAAAGTCAAAGTCATGTATTAAGATACATCCACGTTGTGGCTTTTACGTATCCAGTCAGAGTACATGTGTAGTGATATCTAAATACAAAAGCACAGTGTAAACACGATAAAAAGTAATACGATCGCGGCCAGTAAAAGAGAACACATTGTACATGGTAGGCCTGTCATCGCACGGTATGAGGCTTAACCACCAACCATAAGAAAATTGAAACGGTCAATGCAGGACACATGCTATCCGCACATAGGAAACCGCAACCCCGACTGCGGGTGTTCACCTTAGACCTTAGATATGCCAGTGTTCCAGGTTTTCGCCGCTCTAAATGCAAACGCACGCTGGCTGCTCGACAGTTTACACAACGGCAGTTCCAGCGCTCCTGCCGCAGCAGCTCGGGACTCGCGTAGCGATACATGGGCTCGCCGGACAAACATGGCCCTGGTGGCGGGAGGACACTGCTCGGCGTTAAGCGCTCTGTGCACCTGGATGCGGTCGTGCTGGCGCACCATCTCATCGACTCTCTGCCAGCCAAGCGATACCAGGGCAGGTGTCACATGCTCAAAACGCCGCACTCCCGTCACCAGCCTGGCCGCGAAGTTGACAGACTTTTGCACTCGGTGCAAGTGACACTGGGCGGCTCCTCCCCAAACGGATAGACAGTATTGGATATGGGGAAATACGTGGGCGTGGATGAGGAGTTTAAGGGCATCAGGTGTGAAGTGATGGCGGATCTTGTATAGGGATGAAAGGATGGCGTTGCATCGTCGGACCACCATGGATATATGAGGTTCCCATGTCAGGTGCTGGTCGAGGACTCCGAGTATTTTTACATTTTGGCATGGATGAATTTTCGAGCCGGACAGAGTGATGTGAAAGTCTTTGGCCTTTGTGATGGATGCTTTGGTTCCGATGATGGTAAAGAAAGTCTTGTTCGGATTCATTTTCAGACTGTTTGCCTGAAACCAATTTTGGAGATGGAGAATCGACTCTTCGACCCGCACCTTCAGGTTGGATAGGCCGTCGGCAGTGGGTGAGGAATGGTCAAGGAGCTGGGTGTCGTCGGCGTAGTACAGGAGGCGGCCATGGGTGAGGAAGGAGGACAGGTCGTTGATGAAGATGAGGAAGAGGACTGGTCCGACGATGGATCCCTGAGCTACTCCGTGGGTCAGTAGGAGAGGAATGGAGGAGCCGCCGCTTACCGTCTGTTTTCGGTCTTGGAGGTAACTCCGGAACCATGGTGACTGCACACCATACCTCTCAAGCTTATCCAGGAGGACACCATGATCGACACTGTCGAAGGTTTTGCTCAGATCAAGCGTCGTTAGCGACGCGACTTGGCCCTGGTCAATCTTTTTTGAGATCCAGTCGACAGCGTCGAGCATGGCGTCCTCCGTGGAGTGGCACGGTTGATACGCATACTGACATGGGGAGAGTACGTGGTTTTGGACTAGGTAAGATACGAGTTGAACGGACACTACTTTTTCAGCAATTTTTGAAAGCACCGGTAGGATCGAAATTGGCCGAAAATTGTTCATATCTGAACGGTCGCCAGATTTGTGGACTGGGGTAACTCGTGCTATTTTCCAGGCTGTGGGAAAGGTGGATGTGATGATGGAGTGGTTGATGAGATGGAGGATGTGAGGACCGACAACGGGGAAACACTTCACAATAGCAAATAGAGGGATGTCATCCACTCCGACCGCACGGGAGGAGCTCATACCACTAACGGCTCTAGAGAGCTCAGGCAAGGTGGCTGGCCTCAGCACCAACGCAGATGCACACACGCGCGGCGGACGAGGTACACAGCCGGCACCACCGACACGAGCGACTTCGGCAGCGATGCGCGGGCCAACCGACGCGAAGTGCGCATTAAACTCGTCAGCCCTGTCGGTGACGTCGTCACAGCCTGAGGGGGTGACGCCTGCTGGCCGGAGAGCGTATCCTATCTATGGGCCCGCCGAGATGCGCAAATGGCCTCGATGTCCGGGAGCAGGGACATATTTTTTTTTTGCAAGAACCTGGCAACGAAAGTTGATCATTCTATCCGTATGCGGTGCATAGATGGGTTGCTAAAGTTCCTTGAAATGCATATTGAATTTGACGCCATGATCGGGTCATTATTGTTTTGAATGGTGGAAGTGGGACTGGTTGGATCATGTTTGACGTCCTCGCCTTAAAGGGATTATGCGAGTTTCTCCCAGAATAATTGAGTTCCATAGTAAAACGTACTTATAAAGGTGGTAGAAGTCCCACGGTAGCCACATTTTTCTGGAAAGTATCTCTTCTGCACGTAAGGACATTCCAAAGTGCGCGGTGATGCCACCGCGTATTTTCTGCAGGACCGGCTGAGGCAGAGCCAGTCATCTCTTTTATGCTAATAAAACACCTCACTTATGGCATATTTCCGGTAAAATAAGCAATATTTGAAAGAAAATAAACTTGTTTTGTTCCAACGACAGCAGCAGTTACCTAGTTTTCCCATAAAATTCTATATTTTTCATGAATTTTCATGCCAGAAAATTGAATACGCCACCACCAAATTCTCAACGCTAAAGGCCGGAAATAAGAAAACCACAAAAACACAAAAGCTCAACGAACAGTGTGTAGTAATACAAAGTCCCGTCAGTTTTGAATTGCATAATAATGTTGTGATCCAGTGTAGGACTTGTAGATAATTCAAAACTCTAAAATTGATCTTAAGATAAAAGTGGTGGACAGTAGTGCCGATCAAGTACTCGTTATCTGATACTAGTCTCGAAAAACGCCCAAGTTTTAACGCTAATAATTGCTGAAATAGTGGACTAAATGAGCATTGAGGTCCCTGTTACATGTCTTAAACGTGTTTAAAGCTCATACAACTGCAAAAGAGTACATTTACTTTCAGGGCGGAAACCCGTATAATCCCTTTAAAGGGATTATACGGGTACCGTCCTGAACGTAAATCCACTCTTTTGCAGTTGTATGAGCTTTAAACACGTTTAAGACATATGACAAGGACCTCAATGCTCATTTAGTCCATTATTTCAGCAATTATCAGCGTTAGAACTTGGGCGTTTTTCGAGACTAGTATCAGATAGCGAGTACTTGATCGGCACTACTGTCCACCACTTTTATCTTAAGATCAATTTTAGAGTTTTGAATTATCTGCAAGTCCTACACTGGATCACAAAATTATTATGTAATTCGAAACTGACGGGACTTTGTATTACTACACACTGTTCGTTGAGGTTTTGTGTTGTTTTCTTTTCTCTGGCCTTTAGCGTTGAGAATTTGGTGGTGGCGTATGATTTTTTTTGGCGTGCAAATTCATGAAAAATATAGAATTTTATGGGAAAACTAGGTAACTGCTGGTGTCGTTGGAACAAAACAAGTTATTTTCTTTCAAATATTGCTTATTTTACCGGAAATATGCCATAAGTGAGGTGTTTTATTAGCATAAAAGAGATGACTGGATCTGCCTCAGCCGGTCCTGCAGAAAATACGCGGTGGCATCACCGCGCACTTTGGAATGTCCTTACGTGCAGAAGAGATGATTTCCAGAAAAATGTGGCTACCGTGGGACTTCTACCACCTTTATAAGTACGTTTTACTATGTAACTCAATTATTCTGGGAAAAACCCGTATAATCCCTTTAAGCTCTTTTTTTATCGGAGCGCAACAGATAACAACGACAAACATTTGTGCAGCGAAATACGTATTCATTGTTTCCTGTCGGGCCGTCCCCTCGGTTTACTATTCGTGATGCGGAGCTGGAAATTCTGAAGAAAACTACCATTTATTTGATGCTCCAGGTTCTATTTTAAATTTATATGGTAGCTTCTTTCCACTAACATTTTTTCCTTGACCGCAAAAAGTTCAAATCTAAGATACTCTTGTTTTTTTTTGCAAGGGTCGTCGAACCCTGTACAAAAAAGTATTTGGCCCCGAAGACGAACGGATGGATCCGTCCTTGCAAAGCCGGCTTGATTCAGCACACATTTTTTCATGTTTTTTCCCTTGCAGTCGGGAACGAAAACATAGGTGCACCTTTTTCGATATTCTAAAAGAGCGAAAAGCTATAAAAACAGAAATTATTAGAAATCGTCTGGTTGCATAAATAAAGTGGCCCAAATCCGGGGAGATTTCCGAAATTGGAGGTACATAGGTACGATCCGCTCAAACTGGTTGCCCCCCCCCCAGGGGCGGCGCCACGGATTTTTTTTTTTGTCAGAGGGGGGGGGGGGGGGGGGGGGGGGGGGAAGTCGAAATTTAGGATGCCTCCATTTGAGAGGGGGCCTCCATTTGCGAGAGTGCCTCCATTTGACAAGGGGCCTTTGACCTCCATAGGGCTCCTCTCACCTTCCCTCTGGCTTCCAGAGGGCCGCTTCTGGACTTCAGGGGCACCTCTGACCTCCATAGGACCCCTATAGTCTACAGGGGACCAGGGGCGTAGACAGGATTTCTCCCCGGGGAGGGGGGATGGGATCAGAGGGACCCTCGTAGCCAAGGGGGCCCACATAATTACAATAGTACAGTATGTTGTATGTTGTGACAAATAACTTTCGACAACGAACAAATATATTTTTATTTTTGGGAGTAAAAACTCAAAATTGTGAAATTCCGCGATAGCCATTTCAATATAATGTTATTTACTTTCTTTCGGCTTCTTTATTTGCAATTTGCTTCAAAACTAGATTGTCTACGATTTTTCAAACATTTATTGTTTTTCCACCAAAAATGGCATGACATGACGTGATTAAAATGTCATTATCTCCCCCAAAGTACTACACGATTTGCATCGAAATGTTGTGATTAGACGAAGAATGGATGCAGCATAAGGTACTGAAAGGTTTACGTCGATATCTACCATTGTTTTCAAGTTATTTAGAAAATAAGGGAGGGGGGGGGGGGGGGGGGCAGATTCTGCCACCTCCAGCGGGGCGCGGGTTAATCAAAATAATAGCATTATTTTTTTTTCAATTCGGATTGAGGAAACAACACAGAACATACATGCCGATTGTGCACATGTACGATGAAGTTACAAAATCTCTACAAAATAACGAAATAACATGCTTCTTATATCTTGATTTACAGAAAGCTTTGGATACCGTTTGCT
Organism: Chirona hameri; assembly: GCA_036785665.1. Lineage (NCBI taxonomy): Eukaryota > Metazoa > Arthropoda > Thecostraca > Balanomorpha > Balanidae > Chirona > Chirona hameri. The sequence continues at coordinate 8,162 of JAXIVJ010012839.1, read as the reverse complement.
TATAAATTTTCTTGAAAAAAATACGCCACATTCTGATACAAGGTGTTTCTACAACACCATAGAGTCATATCTTAACACGCGCCCTGGAGGGCCTCTGATAATTACACGCCTTGTGGGGGGGGGGCGGATTCCCCCTCTCCCTAAGATCTCGAAAACTACGAAACGTAGCGACAAGCAGAAAAGGGCGTTAGATAGCTCGAGACCAGCTCTATGTAAGGAATATCTGTTTTTTTAGGTCAGGTCATTATTGAGGTCACCAGAGGTCATCAAAGGTCAGATTTTCCAGTTTTAGGGCTTCGCTCAAGAAACCCCAAATATCTCGGGAACTATGGCTAGCTAGGAACAAACGAAAACAAGCAATCGAAAGCTCTTTAAATATTTATTCGCCATCTTTCTGTCCTCAAATTTGAGCTCAGGTCAATATTTTAGGCTCCAGATGTCATCTAATGTTAAAAAAAGTGTTTTGGCAAAACAGTTTTACGCAAATAACTTTTTACCTAATGAAGATAAGGCACTATTTTTTTTTACGCCACCATGTTTGTCTCGTCAAGGCGTTTCTAATTCAAAATCGTATAAGGATAAAGATTTCCACTGGGGGGGTCGCTCAGGAAAGTACGGGCCAACATGTTTCTCCGGATGTGTGTCCAGACGAGATCTTTGGCCACCTCTGCAGGTCGACGCTGCGGTTATTGGTTCGGAAGATAATCAGGGGGGGGGGTACATTGTCAAAGCCTTGCACTCCTCTCAGACGTTACTGGCATACACTGAAAACAATGAGAACTTTGACTGGTCTTCCTTCGAGAGCCTCACCGGCGCTCGACTGGCAAACCACCTCTACTACCACAGGACCCTCTAAATGACAGCAAATGCCCTCTACAGATCGGCAGGGGCCTCTAAAGGCAGGCAGATTCCATCTGCAGATCGGCAGGGCCCTCTACAGGCCGACAGAGGGCCCTATACAGATCGACAGGGCTCTTTTAAGGTCAACAGAGGGCCCTCTACATATTGGCTGGGACACTCTGCAGATCGACAGGGCCCTCTAAATGCCGACAGAGTCCTTCTGCAGATTGGCAGGGCGATCTACAGATCGGCAGGGCCCTCTAAAGGCCGGAAGGGCCATCTAAAGGCCGAAAGAGAGCCATCTATAGATTGGCTGGGGCACTCTGCAGATCGACAAGGCCCCTAAGGGCTGGAAGAGGGCCCTCTACAGGTCGGCAGGGCCCTCTAAATGCCGACAGGGGGCCATCTGCAGATCAGCAGGACCCTTTGAAAGCTGGTAGAGGGCCCTCTCCACACTGTCTGGGCCCTTGTGTACGTATTTACATATACATGCCTTAAACAGAGAAGGAAGTGCTGCTATTTATTCGTGTTACGATTTGTTTAAGTTGGTGGGCGTTCTTTTATGCGACGTAAGGCATTTCGCGGGCGCCTGACACCATCCAAAACACTGGGGCCCTCGCTCGGTCGCCAGAGGGGCCTGTCTGGCCTCCAGGGGGGCCATGGCCCCTTGCCCTACCCCTCCCTTGCCTACGCCCTTGCAGGGGACCCCTGACCTTTGACCTCCAGAGGGCCTCTCTGGCTTCCAGAGGGCCCGCTCTGGCCTTCGGAGGCCTTTCTGACCTCCAAAGGACCCCCTCTGACCCCTAGGGGCCATCTCTCACCTCCCCTCTGACTTCCAGATGGCCTCCTCTGGCCTTAAAATGCTCCCTCTGACCTCCATAGGACCCCCTCTGGCTTCCAGGGGCACCTGTGACCTCTGCGATGGGGCCTGCGAGATGGGGCCTCTTTGCAGCACGGAGGGGGTCTCCTTAACCCTATTTGTAACAGGCTCCTGGCTACCCCTATTTGTAACAGGGGGGGGGGGGGCGGATTCCGCCCCCCCCCGGAGATCTCGAGATCTACCCGTCCGATTTTCGAAAATGAAACGGTGTTTGGTTCCCTTCAACACGATCTACATTTCTAAATAATAAAAAATCTAAATTTTTGATAGGGGGGCAACAGGGGGGGCAAAAACCAAAAATTGTAGTGGTATTTTTGATCCAACATAGCTTTAATGTTTATCGACTGATTTTGACACAATTAATACGAATCGATAGAGATTGGATTGGAAATTGATATATGACAATAGCGTTTGAAAATTCAAAAATCATAGGCGTGTGCAGGTCACTCAATATGGGGGTGAAGTAAATGCGTAATAAAACCATTTTTTATGTGTTTTTTTAAATAAATGAAATGGTATGTGATTGTGACAATAGGCAAAACAGTTGAAAATCATATTTTTTGCCATAGGCGGTACCATGTTAGTGAAAAAGGGGGTAAAATTGGGAAAAAATATTAACCGCAGAAAAGTTGCTACCCAGCACTATAAATATGTTACTGATCGTAGATAGTTCCTTTTTGCATGTTGTACTTCATAATAGGCGTATCCAGGATCCAAACTGGGGCGGCTCAATACCTTTTGATAAGTATATTATCCGCTATTATGATACTAACTAGTCAATAGTGACTATTTCACTTACAACTTCAATTAACATTGCTTACCCCCCCCCTTTTACCCTACCTGGACTCGCCTATTATCTTATAATCGTCCGTAGAGTAGCCTGTGGTGCGTGTTTCACCCGAAAACTACAGTATGTTATGTCAGTGTACGCCCATGCCTCTTAGTTTCCTTGCAATAATATGACCCCCTTTCTTCCATTCCTGAGCGCGCCTCTGCAAAAAAATGACTTTATTCCCTTTCCTGGCCTCATATGTGCATATATAATTATAGGCTAACCGTCTATTGCGCCGTTATCGCTGGCATATCGTCATCACCAAGCCAGTCACCCCCCTTTTCATGTGCCTGAGCACGCCCCTGAAACTCTATATGTAATAAATTATGCAAATAATGGAAGCAGAAGCTATCTTTTACATCTTGATAACTATAAATGCCCCTTACATTGCTCTATTTGCTTCCCGCTAAGCATTGAATACTTCCTGGAACCCCCCCCCCCCCCCCTTTTCAAGCCCCTGAAACCGCCTCTGCCATGACATTTTAATGATATTTCATTAACATCAACTAATTTGCACTTGTTGCCATCACCGTGAGCCGATGTAACTCCTTCATACTTGAGGCAGTTACGAAGAAACCGTGAAGATCGCATTTCCGTATTATCGCCAAATATCGCCTCCGAACCCACCCAAAACTGTACCCTGGAACCGCCTCTGTTCAGGTTAAGAACTCAAAATTTTGACTCCAAATGCGGTATTCAATTCTATGAAAAGTCCCAAAATTTCATGGGCCTGCTCTTAACCGTTCTGGAGATATCTGCGAAAAACATGAGGGGGGGGGGGGGGGGGCGGAATCCGCCCCCCCCCCTGTTACAAATAGGGTTAAATGACAGGAGGGGCAAAAATATATGTTTGCCCCCCTCCTTCCCGACGACAGGGGGGGGGGGGGGGGGGGCTGCCCCTCCTGTCCCCCCGGTGGCGACGCCGCTGCCCCCCCCCAAACGGCCGGCTGGATTCGCCCTTGTGAGCACCTAATTTGTGTTGAGGAGTTTTTTTTAGATGTGTAGATGTATATGTGTTTCATACTTTTTTACCTTCTTAGATTCACTGGCGGATAGAGTTTGTGGGAGGGGGGCCTAAAATGTCGCTCCGTTTCATCAGCGAAACGTTATTGATCGGTGGTGGGGGGGGGGGGGGGGTGGCGTCGGGTCGTCGGCGCGAAAGAGTCGTTGACCGGGGGAAGAGTTTTCTCCTAATTATCACCTTACATCCAATGCAGGAACGCGCGGGGGAAACAATTTGTATTGAATCCCCTAATGCCCCCCCCCCTGAATCCGCCAGTGTTCTGCAGTGGCAAGGCAGAGGGCTACCACTGCAGAAATAATAATAATAATAATTGTTTATTGCATACCTGCTCGGTACAGATCTGGGGAAAAAAATCCATAGCCACCAAAATAACAAAATTCGGAGTTTTTTTTTTACTGAACCTATCTCGTTATCTTCTGCACCAATAACTGCAACGAGACGTGCAAGACGGCAATCAAAAGCTCTCAATGAGGCGCATCTAAAGCATACGCGATATTGTCAAAATAAGGTCACATGTCAGCCTGTCAGGTCACAGTCAGGTGAAAGGTCAAAATCGAGGTATTTGGGTTGATGGGCCATACTTTCAATTAGAGAGCCTTATATTGCGACTATTATGGCACAAAGTGCTTTCAGGGGTATAATACATCTCATGTATAAGCTAAATTGAGATTGTAAGCAAAAGTCAAGGTTAATGTCAGGTCACAAAAGATCACTATTGGCAAGAGGTCTATGAAAGTCATGCGACACATGTTTTATGGGTTATTTTACACGTATAATTTGATAGTAGTAGCCATTTTCCACCCAAACCCTATATAATGGCCCTTAGGCGAAGTTCATGTCAAGGTCAGGTCGCATAAGGTCAAATTTTGAAATGGATTAATCTAAATAAAAAAGGCATGTTTCTAGATCAGTGTTTCCTCAGAAATACAGTGGTGGCGTTTATTTGTCTGTTTCTTGTCACTAAAAGCCATACAATGCAATTTAAAGGGAATAGTTCACCTTTAACATTGGGTTTTGGACTGTGATAGCAGATTTGTAGAGCAGATCTAAAAATGGGTTGTGGTGAAAGAATTACCTCCCTACGTTACGTAATTTCAACACAGGACTAGTGGGCCCGGTTTCATGTCCGCTGTTCCGGGACACGATCGGGATATGAACGCTCGCCGCCGGAGGCAGGTACATTCTCTGGCACGTAGTATCTGATCACAACGCCTCGTTAATATCCGCTCAGCCGCCCGGGCGGCGCGGTGGTCCCTTGTCAGAGACTGTACTTGGCGTCAGACGGAGCGGGGCGGAGCCAGAACGCCAGCTGTCATCGTATGATATCTCGTGAAATACAAAGAGAAACTTACTTTTTTTCTCCACATATATCCATCAGTTGTCCAAACCAAAGTCATATTCGTTGCTTTGAGCTCAAGATGCACCGCATGGTTGAATTTCAAGACAACTTTCAAGGTGAGCTATTCCCTTTAAACAAATGACGTCATTAGTTACTTATACATACTTAGGGAGCCATAAGTCAGTTAAAAATACAGATATTGTCTTGAAATTTGGTGTGGTTATCGTTCACACTTGGTTCTGTAATATATATTCCCAGGGACGTGGGAACCGTGGGGGCAGTGGGGTCAACTCGCCCCCCCCCTCAACTTTGGAGCTGGGGGGGGGGGGGGCGACGCCCCGCCCCCCAACAAGGGCATTGCCACCGGATTTTCAACTGCGCCGCGAAATTTTGCACAGCTATTGGGGCATAAATTACCCACACGGTGTGAAATGTTTGACCTCGGGTCATCTCAGGTCAGGTCACCAGGTCAAGTCAAGTGACCCCACCTCCAAAATGTTTGCGGTCGTGCCACAGCCAAAGTGATAGACCAAACGGTTTGAAACTAACGGGATGTCATCAGGTGATAAGTAGGTACCTACAATTCGTATATCTCGATTTTTTAATTGGTGACCTAAGGTCAGTTCGATTTCGTGACCTCTCCATTATAAGTCAATGGGGAGAAATGCAAACACGTATAAATCTATAGGAAATTGCTAAATTTGACCAATTTTCACCAGATCCACCACTCTTGTGCCAAATGAAAGC
>JAXIVJ010012838.1:10000-37500 GCA_036785665.1 Chirona hameri | reverse complement strand
ATCCAAGCCAAGATATCTACAACTAACATCCAAGACAGTCACACGCACAGAGCCACTCTTATATGGCCTTGGCACATATTTATACAGCCTTGGGCAGTGGGCACAGAGAAACAAAGCTACTTCACTGCCAAGGTCAAGGCCGTATAACTGTTATGGTCAACCCTGGTACAACTTCACTGCTGCGCGTAATGGCGGCTGAAGTATTTGACAATTGTGAAACGTTGAGCTCAAAACGGCGCACACAATTAATCCCGTCACCGAAATGACTAACTTTATCACCATAAATAACTTAAAATCACCTAAATCAAAATGTCAACATATTGAGGATTCGGCAGATGGACTTCTTTAAAAAATATTTAAACTTGAACTGGTCCCAAGGGTTAGGATTTGATACTACAGCTTATTTTCGAATACGAACATGAACAATTGTCTTCATGCAATTCTGAGGCGTCGTGATTCTGAGGTGTGAAGTTGTGAATATCTGTCAAAGTGACACATTCGCGAATATCGATCTGCTGCTTAATTGACACACGTGATTCTTTTACGGCCCAGTCCTGGCGAATTCGTCGGAAATGTGACTCATCAAAACACATTGTTTTGAAATTGGTTTTGAAGGTGTTGTTGGGGAGGGTATTACGTAGAATTATGCAAGGCCATATATACATTATGGAGCTATTGTGATAAGAAGTTGAAGTGGAACTAGACAGGTTTGCATTCTGGGATAGGTCTTGGCTACTTAAGATTTCTTTGCAAAATGTGTTTTGCTTGTGTTTGGCAGTCTTTCCACCTTTATAATTGTAATTGCGTAAAATACAATATTTGTTCACTACCAAAACTACAAATGGTATGACTTGAATATGTCTCATGTGGAACTAAATAGTAAATATGTATCAATAAATATTCTCAGTAATATGTATTTACAATAGTATTAACAATAATTATTATCATATACGTAAGTGGTTTTGTTCCATAGGTACTTATTTGTTATACAAAATAATTTGGGGTGACCTGGGGCAATGGGATGACTAAATATAAAATTGTATGCCACCCCACCTAGTTACTATTGATGACAGTGGAATATTGTATTGTATACATCATCGGGTCTCTCCACAATTGATTGGGTTATTCTTAGACCCTCGTCACATAGAAGGCAGACGTGGTTCATATGCATGACTTTACATGACTAATCGTTCATCTAATTTGCCACTGCACTGCAGGCTTATACTCTATGCACAATTCTACCTTAAACACAAATTTACATAGACTCATTCGAGACAGTCAATCGAGCAGACAATCTACAGTTACTCGGTGCTGCGAAGCGACTTGCGGACGTGTGACTTAAAGAGCCTGTGGGACATACCGGACACTCCTCGGTTGATGGCAAGCTCGTTATACTGTTTAGCAGCGCGGTACATGTACTGCCTCTTACCGTGATTCGACTTTACGCGAGACAGGGCGAGGTTATTTGACTGCCTGGTATCACGGCGAGCAATTTCATGGTTGTACACCAGTGACGAACGGATAACGTCAGGTTTTCCGGTCGTCAGTATGCTATGCATCAAACAGAGGTCGAAGTACATCACGTATTGATGCGCCGATAGCCAGCCTAGTTCCTCGATAACATCAGAGATGTGGTCGTATTTTCTTCGTCCTGATAGCACTCGGGCAGCGAAGTTGAACACTTTTTGGAATTTCGATATGTGAGTAAGGTTCGCACTGCCATACACTTGTGCACAGTATCTCACATGGGAGAACACCAGCGCATCGATGATCTTTGGTAGAACACTCGGTGGGAGAACCTGCTTGGCATTCAGTATGCCTATGAGTATGCCGGTACATTTACCTACCACATGAGAAATATGATCCTCATAGGACAGATAAGGGTCCATGATAACTCCGAGGTTCTTAACTGTTTTGGAGCACTGCAGTGTTTGTTCCATGAACACGATGAACACTGGGTCCTTCAACTGGCAGATTTGGCGGCGGTCCCCACACAACAACAGCTCGGTTTTACTGGCGTTCACCAACATACCATTCTGCATGAACCACGTGCACATCACATCCAACACCGACTCCAGTGACCGCTTCATTTCATCCAGCCTAGCGCGAGGGCCCGTGATGGCCAACTGGCTATCGTCGGCGTAGCGCACGACGGTGACGCGGAAGCCGTTGATGTAATGTGGGATGAAACATGCGATGTCATTGCTGAAGATGTTATATAATAATGGACCCAGGCACGGACCTTGGAATGTGCCGATTGTGATGTCGCGAGGTTCTGAAGCGTCTGTCCCACTCTAACGCGTTGAGTATGACCTTCTAGAAAGCTTTGGATCCAACCCGTTGATATTTGAAGCTGTCGCAGCTTGGTTAGCAGCATGGAATGGTCCACCACATCAAAACAGCAACTCAGGTCAATCAGAGTAAGAAGAGTTACTTCAGAATCGTCCATGCCTTGCAATATTGTATCAGTAATGGTTAAAGGGAAATAATGACCTTTTGATTTTGTTAGCAACAATTTCTTAGGCTCCCGTTATATTTTTAAAATTATTTTATTTAAATTTAAGAATTAAATAAAATTATTCCCAAATTCAAAGTTGTAAGTTTGGAAGAAATACAAAACAAGTACCTTGTGTACATCATGAAGGTCATTGACAAATTCGTCCTTCCCTACCATTGTTAACATCGAGTGCGGCATTTGTGGAGCCTCTGTGACATTTCCGATCAAACTGAGCGCTGCTCGGACACCCGCTAGTAGCGCTTTCGTTCTCCATGGCAACCAGGCGTCAGCCAATCAAAAGCCAGAAAGGGAATACGTTCTGGCTTTTCATTGGCTCACGCCTGGTTGCCATGGAGAACGAAAGCGCTACTAGCGTGCGTTCGAGCAGCGCAATGATCCGTGAAGCAATCCGTGAAGCATCCGTGATGCATGACTGACTATCAGTATAAGTCATGAATAACAACAACATGCAAACTATACCAACTCGAATAAAATAAGAGCGGAATGAATTGAACCCCAGGCAAGCTAGTATTCGCAAAGCACTCGGCACTGCGCCACAATGGCAAAAGGTGAGGGAAATGCATATTCGATACAATATTATTACGTCACAAGTTTCTGAAGTGTCAACTACTATGAAATACAGTGATAAAATACCTTTAATAATGATTAACAAGAAAATTCAAACTTAAAAACAATCATTTGAATAAGTCTTTAATTAGCTTTCAACTCGAAATCAGATATATTTTGCAATGTTACACAAGAATGGCACCAATGACGTCATTAACAAAGCCTGCTACGGGACTTGGGTTTACTAATCAGGAACAACTCGCCAAGTGCGCCGAGATGGTTAAGTGCGCCGAGAAGCATGACAATGACTTTGTAAACAAATCGCCGACGCTAAATAGGTCGCCGTCGATGTGCATCGATGAGCTTCTGATTTAATTGCCAGTTTTGTGTTATTGTTCGTTAATTTTTTTGGGAAAAATTATTATTTTTCAGGATAAAATAAAGCATAGTGTTATATACAGCCACAGACAAACTATACACAACTCCTAATGTTGAAAACAAATGAATCGAATTGCAAAAATTGAGGGTCGCAACCACTAACTATGCCGCGTTGATGTGCATCGATGAGCTTCCGATTTTATTGCCACTTTTTCCAATCGCTGTTAGTTTTAGAAGATCGCCGGGCATATAATCACAACAAGCAGAACGCACAATATATTTTCCACTCCATTGCGTAAAAAAATAATACGGGAAAAGCCCGCAGTTTGATGAGGACCAAAAGTACTTGACAAAAGGTCAGAAATAGTGCAAGTACCGGTCGTTAAAAGTGTGGAACGCTTATCAACTTTAACTTGAAATATCTTTCGGTAGGAAAGTTTTCATGCAAAATGTGATGAATTTACAATATATTTTGATCTCGTCTGGCGATTTCAAGTGCTAACTCCATTTTAGTGGAAAAAGGTCATTATTTCCCTTTAAAAGAGCGGTGCATGTCGAATGTTTTTCCATAACACCATGTTGATCAGAGCTAAAAAGACCGTGATGCACCAGGTATGAAGTGAGCTGATGATATACTAGCTTTTCTACAAGCTTACAAATGGTTGGGACGATTATGACGGGCCTGAAATTCGATGCCTCAGATGGGTCGTTCCTTTTGTGAATGGGTATAACTATGGCACGCTTCCAACTGGACGGAACCGTTTCAGTCACAAGGCTGGTATTGATTATCTGTAGAATAATTTTGCCAATAACCGGAAAACAAAGCTTTAAAATTTGCACAGGGATGTCACCTTCCACACCCGAGTCTTTGTTAGGCATAGAGAACAAGGCGCGTTGCACCTGTTTTAAAGTGACGGGGATTATATTCAGAGCCCCAGTGTTCACACGTGGGAGACGGACATGCAACTCCTCGCGGTTTGACTGTTGATACTGAGTGGTGACTAGATCTCGCGTCTCTGTACCTACTGAAGTAAAGTAGCTATTCATCTCGTCTGGTGTCAGGTTCTCAGGTTGGGTGGGCAGACCGCAATTGGGAGCTATTACTGGCTGCAGCAGCCGGAACAATGAGGAGGGTGTGCTGTTGATTCGCTCGGTAATGCTATCCCGCGTGTCCCTACGGATGGCCCGTTTGACCTGCGTATTAAGTCGATGGTAAGCCCCTCTGTCAGTCCCTGCCCTAGCCTTCCTGCGTTGACTCATTAAGTCCCGTGTATCGTCGCTAATCGGCGGTGGAGCAGGATTACGCACGCGGTATCTGCGGATGGGGGCGTGAGCATCGAGTATGCGGTTCATTTCAGTTGAGAAGCAATTCCACTGATCCTCACAGGTGTCTTCCCGCCTGACAACTGCACGCCAATCTACATCACTGACATCAGACACTAGCGCCACCTTGTCTAACTTACGCCAATTGCGACCTGTGCGATACATGGGTCTGGACCTGGTGCGATGTATGACAGTGGTAATCGTTACACGGTGATGGTGGGATGTGTAATCACAAGGTTGAATCGAACACACAGGCGGATTAGGTCCCTGGCCCAGCGCGTCAGACATCAGAACCACATCAAGCACAGACCTGGTGTCACCGCGGTGAAAGGTGGGCTCCTGCACCAGGTTGCCTAGTCCGTATCTCTCTAGCTCCAGGAGACGCTGATAAGCTGCTGGATTCGTCTGAGCATCAGCGTTAAGGTCTCCAGCCAATATAATCCTCTTGGAAGGATGAGCAGAGATGATGGACTGCAGCTGTTCCTCGATGAGGTTGAAGTCGTTGTGGATCTGCGCTGGTGAGGTAGATGGAGGCCTGTAGATGCAGCCTATAATGGTCGATCGTTGTTTGTTTAGCTTGACATTGAGCCAGAGAGACTCGTTGTGCGACGAAGTGCTGGTAGGTACCGATTTGCTAATATCGGTTGCTTGCAGGGACTCCTTGATGAATATTGCAACTCCTCCACCAGATTTTTTGCGACCGATGTGTCTGTCATGTCGAAAAACGTTGTACCCGGGGAGATTGATGAAATTGTCGGGAGTGCGGGTCTTCAGATTCGTCTCTGTGAAGCACAGGTCAGCATCCCGTTGTTGTAGCTCGGCTCTAATGTCAGAGATCTTGGGGAGCAGCGACTGGATGTTGAGCAGCTCCATGGTGATCCTGACTGTCGTTGGTGCCGCGCTGGGTAGGTCACACGCTGGTGACGAGGTCCCCCGTCTGCCCGGTGTCGATCCCCGCTCCGTCAGTCGCATAGGAGTTATCAGACAGCGCTCTCTGGGTGGCCTAGCGCCAGGTTGACGGCAGTCGAGACGACTCGACACGACGACGCCGATCGCTGACTCGGTATTAGGCAGCGCACTGGTGAAGCGTTCATGCAGTTATGGTTCCAGATCTCGGAGGGCGCCACTGTCCGCACCGGGCGAGTCTGGCCGGTTTATTTATTTATTTATTTATTTCACATAATCAGGTCGTTCCACTGTGACAGGGTTATTCCACGATCATCGAACACGATCAGACAGTTGTCAAATCAACCTTAATACGACTAAAAAAGAAGACAAAAAAATTACACAAATATTTACAATGGACAAATCATGCAAGTAGCAAGTCACGAATCTTGGTCTTGAACGGTGGCATAGCCAGGCCAGAGTGCCCATTGGCGATCACGAGTCGGTTATACAGCTCAGCAGCTCGGTACACAAATCGTCGTTTCCCATGATTGTTTCTGACACGGGGCAAGCTTAGATGGTGAGACTGCCTAGTATCACGGCGCACATGCTCGCGGTTGTATGTGATGCACGAACGCAACAAGTCAGGTTTTTCGTAAGTGAGTATACCGTGCAGCAGACAAAGATCAAAATATGACACCATGTCAGACGTACCCAACCATCTGAGATCACCGATGACATCGGAAATATGGTCATACTTTCGCCTCCCGGAAATGACCCTGGCTGAGAAGTTAAACACTTTCTGCAACTTGGTAATGTTCGTGCGGTTAGCGCTCCCGTAGACTTGTACACAATACCGTACATGGGAAAGGACCAGGGCGTCACCTATCCTCGGCAGTACACTCAATGGAATGATATGTCTGATGTGCATGAGTCCGATAAGGATACCGTAACAACGGTTGATGATGTGGTCTATGTGCGCCGCCCAAGAGAGTTCAGAGTCCATGACTACCCCTAGGTTTTTCACGGACTTGGAGAAAGGCAGGAACTGGCCCATGAACTTGATCTGTGGGGGATCCCTGATTTGGACCAGCTGGCGACGGTCGCCGCACAGAAGGAGCTCTGTCTTGCTGGCGTTCACCAGCATACCATGGTTACATGGCCTCTGGGCCATGGTTAGGCGACGAGGGCGGCTAAGGGTCCGGGCGGGTCTCGGGCCCTGTGCCGGGGCTGGCTCCGCACGGCCGGCAGCTGGTGCGTCGGTTCGGGCCGGGCAGTCGCCCCGTCGGTGGTCCGTCTCAGGTGTCGGTTGGCGATCTACACGACGGGGCGACGAGGCCCCAGCGCCGGGAGCAGTCGGCTGGATGCCGCTCCCTCCACGCCCCGTACCGGTGGCGCGTCCATGGCTGATTGTGATGACCCCTGTTCCGGAGGCGGATTCAGGGCCGGTGAGGGGGATCAGAGCGCGGCCGTGGTTCAGGCGTCGTTGATGTTCATCGTCGATGGCGTGACGACGACGTACCTGAACGCGGTGGCCGGCTCTCTCCCCCTGCGGTGCCGCCTTACGCCGCCACTGCCCGGGTGGGCACCGGGTGGCGAGTGATGGATGGCACCGAGTGGCGGAGGGTCGGCGTAGTTCCCTGGTCCGGCGCGCGGGCTGCTGTCGACGCCGACGGTAGGCTGGAGACGGTAGGGGAGTGTCCGGCCTTGTGACTGGTTGAGACGGCGGTGGTAGATTCTTCCGGGAACGGTAGTGACTGAGCTGATGAATTTATCTTGAATTGACCCTGTAGTTTGATTTATTAAGTTTCACTGGTGTGTCCACTCCTTACTAGGTCGTACAAGTTGTCACTTTTAATTTTTAAGCTGTGACATTGTTATTTGTTATGATGGTATTTTACTGTTGTATATTTTGTTTTCTCAATTTATCATGATAGCATGTATGTTCTGACTTCTGCCAATATTTATTTCTATTTTTTTTTTAATTGATAATTTGTGCTGAGCCCGGCATGAGACCGGCAAGCCTGAGTTCAGACACAGCTTCAGGCACGCCGGGTCTGAATTTGGGCCCAGCGCCGGCTCCGTGGTCCTGAAATTTGCGTCTCTACTTGGTTGGTATGGATTCAATGGCAGCTTTGCGTAAAACGTTGATGAATTCGTCTGTCGCTGTGTCTAAATATTTGTCTAGAAAATGTGTCCAGTCAGTGTCTATCAGCAGGCTAGTTAAGAGTGGTGCGTTCATGTTTGCGTAGTCACATATCGTCTTGTGTGTTCTGTTAGTATTTGCATGTGTAACTGTTAAAGTGAGTTTGGCAAATATCGGAAAGTGATCTAACTGGGCAAATGATGACAGTGTTCCACTACAGCTGATAATAGCCCCGTTTACATAGCAATTTGAAAATAGTGGAACATTGTCCACTAATTGTGGAACATCTTCCATTAAGCTCGTTTGAGTAGATATCACCACTACACCAGACTGAGATTTGATCCAATTTGCACAAACATGGTGTAAGAGTGATCTTGGTTCCTTTTAATTCGAATCGTGCTTTATAAGTACTGTTAACAGCACAAACATCCAGAGCGAAGTATTTTTTCTTCCGGCATTTTGACCTTCATTTGGTAGCGTAGCAGCTTTTGCGAAGACTGCTACGCTTCCATATGCGCAACCGATTTACTTTTTTCCCGACGGCAGTTGCCGCTTTTTCGCGAATAAGAACTAGAGCTGCAAGATTTCAGGAAAGAATCATACCGGTACCATACAACAACACAACCAATAACACAATGTTCCACCAATATACCGGCGCTGTCATTAGTATTTTGTCGCACAGATGCTCGCATGCCGCATAGTGCATGCCGCAGGCATCTAAAAAGTGCTTGCGGTGCCTAAAAATGATCCGCTGTGTCGTGCACTGTACCGTAAGTCATGCAGCTCGAAACGTGGGAGGAGCTTATTTTATCCAAGTTAGCGAGCACTTATTTTCGCGACCAGCACCTGACGTGAATTCTGTATAATACCACGGAAACAACACCAACACAGGCCATACCTAGGCTGCAACAACCATACGACCAATGTGATACATAACAGCAGACGGTAAATTGACGCACTGGCGCCGTAATCGTGATCATGTGATGGTGAAAGAAACCTTCTTGCTTCACTCTTAGTGGAAAATGTTCCACTGTTTTGGAACTGCTATGTAAACGGGGTTAATGTCCTTGTTATTTGTGAAGATCAGGTCTCGTAGATTTGCTACGCTGTCCGTCATCCGTGTGGGTTCGTCGATAATTTGATGTAACTCGATTGCGTCTGTAGCGTCCTTTAGTCTGTGGTCGAGTGGTGTTATGCCGCTGTGTTGGTGAATTTGTTGGTTGAGATAAATGTTACCAGTGTTTAGGTCGCCTACTATGAGTGTGACTGTGGGTGCGTACCTCTGTGCTTGTTGGAAATATTCGGTGAGATTTTCTATGAATTGTTGTTGTGTATGAGCAGTCGAATGCGGGGGTAGGTAAATGGTACTGATAATTAACGTGACATTTTGTGTTTGTATTTTTGCCCAGATCCATTCTTCGTTCCCAATTTCTAAGTGTTGCCAGTCTCTGAACCGGTAAAGATTTGTGGACGTAAAGAGCAACTCTCCCTCCGCGTCTGTTTCTATGTTTAGTGAGAGGCGCTTGGTATCCGCTGATAGTGTACAGACAGTTGTCGACGGTGTTATCTAATTTTGTTTCAGTTAGTGCTAGTATTTTTACATCGTTCGCCTCGACAAATTCATGGAGTTCGTCCAGCTTCTTGTGAGCGGTCAGGGTATTTATGTTAATGTGCGAAATAGTAAGCTCATTCAGAGTTGGACCCGGGTTTAATTCTATGCCACTAATTATCAGCAACACATTTAAGTTTATCAGCAATCCGAGAATTAACCATTGTGAGTTCGTCATTGTATGAATGGCGCGGTGTGGTACGTTGTCTCTGCAATGAGCAAGCCTAAAGGTTGGAGCAGCTGGGATTGGGGATACATAACTTTCCTGATTGACTCGGAGGTATCTTTTGTGGCGTGGCGGTCGAATGAGGCAGCGGCGACAGTCGCTCGGTGGCCCGGAATTTTGGAGGCGCAGGGCGCTTCGCGAACCGCGGACGAGCGAGCTCCCCCAACGAGGCGGCTACGACTACGGCGGCCGTTTGGTGACTGCAGTTCGAGGTGGCGGCGAGATGCACTGGAAAACATATGTACATTAATTCATGGTAGGAACTAAGCATGAGTCGCAATACGTTGCCGATCGCTCATCGCAGCATCACCATCGCTTTTTTCGAAAGCAGCGCATAACGTTCGCCTCAAATTGTTATGCTGAACATAACAATTGAATACATAACATAACAAATGAACACACATCAATTTAATATATAACATAACAAATGAAAACATCAATGTACAATGCGTACAGTATTTTTTTTGCAAATTATACTTGAACATGGCTCACATTGCAGTACATATACACAGGTTGACACAGCTGGCACACAGGTTGACACGGCTGACACACACAGGTTGACACGGCTGACACACACAGGTTGACACAGCTGACAGACAGGTTGACACGGGTCAGTCAATAATACACTGGAACACGAAAGAAATTCGTATCAGAATGCGAGGATAGTCAGAAGAGCGTTGCTTTTTATGCAAGTTGAGCATTGTGAGGATTGCTTTCTGCGAGTTAACCAGGCGATATAAGCGGCAAAAAGCGACAACACTGGCTGTAGCAGAGGAAAGCCAT
Organism: Chirona hameri; assembly: GCA_036785665.1. Classification (NCBI taxonomy): domain Eukaryota; kingdom Metazoa; phylum Arthropoda; class Thecostraca; order Balanomorpha; family Balanidae; genus Chirona; species Chirona hameri. The sequence goes on along the minus strand of JAXIVJ010012838.1, from coordinate 27,086 downwards.
GGCAGCAGATGTGTCAAGTAACCTGTATCACCGACGACTGCTGACGAAGTACAGGCACACCAGCCCCCCGGTCTGCTGTACCGCTGAACCATCGGGCAAGAAGAGTCCAGTTTATCCGTCACCAGGTGAGGTCAGAGCTCCGACCCTCCAGTCCACCGGGCTGTCCACCAGACCAGTCCAGTTGCTCGTTAGACTAGCCCACCAGACTGTCGGGTCGCCAGTCCTCAGTCCACCAGTCTGACGCACCGCCAGGCCCCGCCGGCCTCCACTACACGCGCCCGCTCACTGGCGGTCCCCGCGCCGGCCGCCCGGCAGCGGGGCACGGGTCACGTGCCAGAGGCGGCGCGAGGCGTAGGGCGAGCGAAGGCGAGAGATAGACCAGGGACGATGTCAGGTACGTGAGGATGGGGCCAAGTGATCTCGATAAACCACGTCCAGAACAGCGATTTTGCTCTGTCAGAAAACCTAAAAAGGAGAAATTTATAAATGTAAATAAAAAGGCATGTTCCTAGACCAGTTTTGTCTCAGAAATACAGAAAAGGTAATTATTTATTCGAATCTGGTCAAAAAAGTCCCCCAAAAATATTTGTAAAATGCCGTCATTAATTTCTTACACTTAGAGAGCCATCACTCAGTCAAAAATAGAGATATTTCTTTGAAATTTGGTTTGAGTATTGTCCATACTCAGCTCTCTCACATAGATTCCGTTTTTTATATCTTTGAAATTTTTTATTTTGTGGTGATTTTTTCCCCCAAAAAATCGTTTTTTGTTCTTTTTAGGGGTCAAAACCCCAAAGTTTTGAAAATCCGAGATAACCATAAAACAAATCGTTTTTAATATCTTTGCTTAATTACGTTTGCAATTTGCTTCAAAACTCTGTTTTCTACGATTTTTCAAACATTTATCGTTTTTCCACCAATATGACGTCATCAAAACCACACTATTTCCAAAATTCCTCAACCAATTTCAATAAAATGTTTACAGCATACGTAAAATTGTTGTATACTTGGGTGTATATGGAAGCGTTCAAAGTTGTAGCATTCAATGCTTGTACCATCCAAAACAGCACCATCCAACGCTTGCGATATCCAAATTTCGCCGGGGTAGGGGACATCGTCATCATCCAAGCTAGCAGCAGCTAAAATCGTGGTATCCAGCCACATACAAAGTAGTGGCAGCCAAAGCTTGCGACCTCCAAAAATAGAACACCGAGGACATCTATCTTCCGGGAACTATTGGTTCAAATACCGCCCGGTAGATGTCTCACCATAGCCGGTGGTGAGACGAAACGCTAGTTGAGCGACGTCCCTGGGACACGGTGGAATGGTGTACAGTGGAACCCGTCATTGTCAGTGCCGCCGCCGCCGCCCGCGGGGTCTCAGCCGACCACCCGGCTGCGCCGGGCTGTGCGCCCTGGCGGTAGGTAGCCTTGCCTGCTGGCGGGAGAAATGTTCGCTTCTGCTGAGCCATGGGAACCGTAGGAGCCCGTTTATTTCCTTCGTGTTTTAGCTGGGTGTGCATTGATCTGGGCATGATGATTTTAGTAAGTAGGTTTTCGGTACATATGGAGCTATCACTTCAGGGTGTTTAGCTGTTTTGCCACTTAACCCTATTTGCAACAGGCTCCTGGCTACCCCTATTTGTAACAGGGGGGGGGGGGGCGGATTCCGCCCCCCCTAGATCTCGAGATCTACTCGTCTGATTTTCAAAAATGAAAGGGTGTTTGGTTCCCCTCAACACGATCTACATTTCTAAATAAATAAAAAATCTACATTTTGGATAGGGGGGCAACAGGGGGCAAAAACTACAAATTTTAGTGGTATTTTTGATCCAACATAGCTTTCATGTTTATCGACCGATTTTAACACAACTAATAGGAATCGATAGAGATTTAATTGGAAATTGATATATGACTGTGACGTTTGAAAATTCAAAAATCATAGGCGTGTGCAGGTCACTCAATATGGGGGTGAAGTAAATGCGTAATAAAAACATTTTTGATGTTGTTTTTTTGATAAATGAAATGGTATGTGATTGTGACATTAGACAAAACAATTATAAAACATTTTTTTGCCATAGGCGGTACCAGGTTAGTGAAAAAGGGAGGTCAAATTGGAAAAAAAAATTAACCGCAGACAAGTTGCTACCCAGCACTATAAATATGTTACTGATCGTAGATAGTTCCTTTTTGCATGTTGTACTTCATCATAGGCGTATCCAGGATCCAAACTGGGGCGGCGCAAGACCTTTTGATAAGTATATTATCCGCTATTATGATACTAACTAGTCAACAGTGACTATTTCACTTACAACTTCAATTAACATTGCTTACCCCCCTTTGTACCCTACCTGGACTCGCCTATTATCTTATAATTGCTAGTAGAGTAGCCTGTGGTGCGTGTTTCATCCGAAAACTGCAGTATGTTATGTCATTGTACGTCCATGCCTCTTAGCTTCCTTGCAATAATATGACCCCCTTTCTTCCATTCCTGAGCGCGCCTCTGCAAAAAATGACTTTATTCCCTTTTCTGGCCTCATATGTGCATATATCATTATAAGCTAAGCGTCTATTGCGCCGTTATCGCTGGCATATCGTCATCACCATGCCAGTCACCCCTCTTTCCATGTCCCTGAACACGACCCTGAAACTCTATATGTAATAAATTATGCAAATAATGGAAGCAGAAGCTATCTTTTACATCTTGATAGCTATAAATTCCCCTTACATTGCTCTATTGGCTTCCCGCCAAGCATTGAATACTTCCTGGAAACCCCCCACCCTTTTCTAGCCCCTGAAACCGCCTCTGCCATGCAATATTTATGATATTTCTTTAACATCAACTAATTTGCACATGTTGCAAGCACCGTAAACCAATGTAACTCCTTCATACTTGAGGCAGTTAGGAAGAAACGGTGAAGATCGCATTTCCGTATTATCGCCAAATGTCGCCTCCGAACCCACCCAAAACTGTGCCCTGAAACCGCCTCTGTTCAGGTTAGGAAGTCAAAATTTTGACTCCAAATGCGGTATTCAATTCTATGAAAAGTCCCAACATTTTATGGGCCTACTCCCAGCCATTCTGGAGATATCTGCGAAAAACATGAAGGGGGGGGGGGGCGGAATCCGCCCCCGTTACAAATAGGGTTAAAGGTCACTTTGAAAGTTGTCTTGAAATTGTGCTATACGGGGTATTTCGAGCTGAAAAATCAAATATGGCATTTTTTGGACAATAGATGGGTGTCCGTCGAAAAATGAGTATGTTTCTCTTTTCTCCTTCATGGCCATAACAAAAATTGCGTGACAATTATGACGTCATGCATATGGTATAGCTTGGATATGGAAACTATTGCACACAATAACGACGGACTTTAGACATATATACGCAGGCTGCGTGTAACGTAAGCAACCGTTGTGAAAATCCGAAACAAGTTGCGGGGAAATGAAACTTCTTTTAAAGGGGCCACTAGTGCTGTGTCGAAATTACTTAACGTTTGGAGCTAATTGTTTCACACAACCCATTTTTCGATCTGCTCTACAAATCTGCTATCTCAGTTCAAAACTCCATGTTAAAGGTGAACTATTCCCTTTAATAAGCTGGAGTAGGGATCTTTGTACCTCGCTTAGATACGGTAAGTATATGTATGTACCTACAAACCAGTCAAACGTTCTCATTGGATAAGGAACCAAGCTAGCGATTCTTCAACGTTCTTTTCCAATGTGAAGGAGCACTTTGTTTTTTGTTTTGACCTCAGTTGACCTAAGATGACCTTGTAGGGGTCACTGAGCAACAGTTGCATAGGGTCATCAAGAATGGGCTATACAAACATGATCCTGAAGTAATTGGTCTGATGTAATGCGTATTCTCTGAATGGGAGGCATTTTCATATCTTCATATTGACATATAATGGGGAGGTCACGGAATCGACCTGACCTTAGGTCACAGATATACCCAAATCTGCTGTCAATCAATATGCGATGTGTAGGTATTTAACCCTCGCCCGTGCAGCGTCCGATCAGTGCGTGACCGTGCAAGGGGGGGGGGGGGGATTGGTACGACCTCCCCCCCAGCGTTTCGCCCCTAATTGGGCTAGAGCTTCGATTAAAAAACGAGCGTGTTGCTTGTCAAGGGAGTAAGCCATTGATATCCGATTTTAAGGTCCTAGGTCATTAGATGACCTCTGAAGTCATGCCAATGACCCAAAATTCAACCAAATGGTAAATCCGTATCAAATCGAATTTAATCGAGCTAGAATCGCGAATGAGCATATAATTATGCTAAATGGATGCCAAATTTGAAATCAGCGTCACAAAATGTCATAGAAACTGCCAAATTCCAAAAAAGGTCATGTCGGGTCATGTCAGGTAATTTGAGGTCAGTGACCTCGGTTGATCTTTAGGGGCGCATGACCCCAGTGGAACATATAATTATGTAAAATGGATCCCATATTTGAAATCAGCGTCACAAAATGTCCTAGAAGCCAAAAAAGTAATATGAGGTCATCGGATGTAAGTGACCTCGGCTGGACTCTGAAAAGGTCAATGGAGGTCACAATCTCAGTGGAAACCACAACTGTCACCTGGAAACACCTGTGCATATGATCCTGAACGACAAACACTATGAACTGCACAAGTTACAAGGATTAATACTACGGGGCGCCAGTTACGCCTGACATGACCTTAACAAACAGGTCAAAGGTCACGGGTCATGTGACCTACAACTTTAGAAATTGCATAATATGTGTAAAATTGTTCACCAGTACGGTACTGTAAGTTTCATCGTAATCGGTTGATATTTACGCGAGCTATTCCCGAAAAAAAAACGAGGGGATGGCATCAACCCCCTGCACTGGCGAGGGTTAAGCCTAATTCAATTATGTGAGTTTAAAACTGCTCGGACAAACACTGTTGCCTGTGCACGACCGTTATTTTTTTTACGAAGATTGGGTCACTTAATGCAACCTGGTGACCTGACCTGAAGTGACCCGAAGTAAAACAAATATTGCAAAATGTGGTTCATTGAAGCCGTAACAGGTGCATGACAATTTATTACAAAGACTAAGACAGAAAATCTGACAACAGGTTATCACGATCGATCAGTAAGCTGTTTGAACAGAAGTGCATCAACATATTATAACAATGTCAAACACACACCAATCGTTTTTGCGCTATTTAAAGGGATTATACGGGTTTTTCCCAGAATAAATGAGTTGCATAGTACAACGTACTTATAAAGGTGGTAGAAGTCCCACGCTAGCCACATTTTTCAGGAAATTTCAGGAAATTAATAAGCAATATTTGAAAAATAAACTTGTTTTGTTCCAACAACACCTGTTACCTAGTTTTTCCCATAAAATTCTATATTTTTGATGATTTTTCATGCCGATACGCCACCACCAAATTAGCAACGCTATAGGCCAGAGATAAGAAAACCACAAAACCCGAACGAACAGTGGGTAGTAATAAAAAGTCCCGTAAGTTTTGCATTGCATAATCATTTTGTGATCCAGTGTAGGACTTGCAGATAATTCAAAACTCTAAAATTGATTGCTGCAGATTCTAAGATGATAAATGTGGTGGACAGTAATGCCGATCAAGCACTCTTTATCTGATACAAATCTCGAAAAACGCCAAAGTTTGAATGCTGATAATTGCTGAAATAATATACTAAATGAGCATTGTGGTCTCTATGTCTTAAACGTGTTTAAAGCTCATACAACTGCAAAAGAGTGCATTTCCTTTCAGGACGGAAACCCGTATAATCCCTATAGTGAGACAGTGCGTATTTCCCAAAAAAACTGGCTTACGTACCTATACTCAAATACACAATGCTTCCTGCTCGATAGAGACTGGTAAAGTTTTGAATCATGCCGCTTGTTGCCAGTCCAATATGGACCAGTAGAATACAACTAACAGCCACTGAATCGGATCCAACGACCACCGTCGTCACATGGGTTCTCAAAATGTTCGCGTTTAAGCCGGCGATCCACTAATAAAACGTCTCTTGGGTTGGTTTTAAGGTAGTCAATTTTGGTTTGCGCGCTGTCTCTGGCCGACGTAAATTCGACCACATATCGAACGTGCGAGATGCACTGGACTGGCTCACCGCCCGGCAACTGTACGAACTTCAATCTCTCCACCTTCTTCACAAAATTTCCCAGCTTCCCAGCTTTCGGCCAATTCTGAACTTCGTTCCAGAAGCACCCGCCAGGACGCTGATTTGGCACTCCCGCGCGTGAGAACTACAACCGGCAAGTGTCGCTTTTTATATAGTACGGTGCAGCGGTACAACACCCTGTCTCGGGACATTCGTGACGTCTTTACCGTCATTTAAACGTAAAGTTGGCACTCTTTTACATGACATCTGATGTGCTGTGCTGGATGTGTGTGCTTGCGATCGTGTATTGTGTGTGTTTTGTTTTTCTACTCAGTGTACGCATGTGTGTCGTTTTTAACATGTATCTCATCTTTTAACCCTGACACGACGCTCAGAATAGCCGGTTGTATGTATCGGAGAGTGTTTTTACCGTAAATACAGTTTGAAGCTGTAAAATGGCATCGGTTACTCGAGGACTAACAAAACTCGTGATTCCGCCCTCCCGTCCCGCCGAATTCTGGTAGCCGTTAGGTGTTGGTGAAAGATAAATATGGAGTGATGAAGTGAGGGCGGCAGACCCGGGGCGGGCGGGTATCACATTACACCGTGGGAGAACGCGTCGTCGTGTCGCGACGCGCCGAGCGCCGCCGTACTATGGGGGCTGTTCCAGCGCCCTCATCCGGATTAGGTGGAGGCCTTATTTTCTCCACCGGCCGTTCCCGCGCCTCAACTAAAATCGGTTGAGCCTCCACCAACCTCAACCGGATTAGCAAAATCTCAACCGCTCGCCGAGCGGATGAGATGGGACAAAGTCGGATTACGGCAGCTATGGCGCAGCAGTGACAAACTTTTGTAAACATTTTTCGGCGCCAATCGCGAAGAGTATTGTAGACAGTTTTTGCATGGAATATTTGGAATCATTTTGGATTGCATTTTGCAAAGTTATTAAGTTACCTTGGTAATCTTTTGTACTGATACCAGCTCAAGAACGCAATGGAAGAGTAAGTGATACCATTGTACTTTTTAGTGTCATGGAATATCAGCATATCACATATATCAAATCACAGTCTTGATTGAGTCATGAATCTGGAGTGGTGTGTTCTTGTTCTTGTTGGGTTAGGGCGCATAGCCTCAGCGGGCTCAGAGCGTCCCTGGAGTGGTGTGTATTTGTTGACATGCGTCTATTTGTCACATGCTTGTAATTTGTCTCACCATTTCTTACTGCTTTATTTCAGTGTTAATCAGTACCAATGTGCCAACTGTGGTACTACAAGTGATAGCCTGGAACAAATGTCCCAACATATATCCACATGTACACCTACAGAAGAGTCAGAGTCTCCGCCACCAATGCAGTTGGCTGGAAAAGGTTAGTTTATTTATATGAATTATTGTTCTTTGATTTCAGATACATTTTTGGGCGCCATGTGACCTTCGTTGTTGGAGTGCCCTTGAACACCAATCATCATCATCATTTGATATATTTTGCAACAGCACATGCTCATAAGGCTATTTGTACTTTGTTCTGTGATTCTCAACATGGAGTATTCTGCACACACAATATAACTTTGTATGTCAATTGTTAACATTGCAATTGTGTAGGTATCTTATTTATCCATGCACATTATCCATGAATCAAATGGTGATTTAATATATCAGGTTCCAAAATGAATTGTGATTGAATTGTTCCAAAATAGTTGAATCAATCAATAACCAGTCTGGACTACCTGGAGTGAACTGAAAAGTGAATTGAGTTCTGCTATTTTCCTTCTCTTTGCAGACCAGTGGACAGATGCTGCTTCAAGGCTTCTTCTGGAGCTATATGAGGAGCGGCAGCAGCAGTTTGGAGACCCTAAAATAAAAAAACGTTCTATTTGGAGAGAAATTTCGGCACTGCTTGTGGCATGTGGGCACCCATTCAGCCCAGTGCGAACTGAAAACAGGTGGAAGACCATGACAGCTGCATTCCGCCGTGTGAAAGACCACAACAAGAAGACGGGGAGGCAAAGGCGAACCTGTCCTTACGAGAGAGAGTTGCAAGAGCTGTTAGGTGACAGACCTAACGTTGAACCGGTATGTCTTGCTGCTTCCCTCTCCATGACCACCAACACAGAAAACACAGAAGCAGGTAGCAGCACTGCCGAGGTAGCTGATGATAGTGCATCACCATCAACTGCTTCTTCATCGAGTGGGCCTCCAGCAAAGAAGCGGCCGAAAGAGAACCGGGAGGACCGTGTGCTGGCGTGGCTGGCAGAGGCCGACCGACGCCACGAGGAGTCGAGGGATAAGTGGCGGCAAAAGAAGCTGGATGCCATGACAGAGGTGCTGCTCCGCTGCCACCGGGAAAAGATGGAGAAGCTGGACCAGCTGCTGGCGAAGAAAAACGACGATAACTAATAGCAGTAGGGGTGCTGACTGCTGACCCAGTGTTTATAATCAAGAACTTGTCTACTTTACGTACAACTCACGGCTGTGAATTTCATCCTGTGTTAGGGTGAGCCTCGTTGACGTATATGACCAGTTACCACTTTGTGTCGTGTTTGAGTGTCATAATGTAAATGTTGACATTGATGTTTTAACCCAGAGCCTGATGCACCATTGCTGGAGATATGAAATACAGGGCAACCATTGTTTCACGCATGTATTTGCTTCAGTAAAATAATCGTGACGATACATGAACTAGATAAGAACTAGTGAAATGCCGGTCTTCCGGCGAAGCGGTTGGGCGGACTGAGGCCATTGGGATGGCAACAATGCCGTTCAAACTCTTCTGGTGTCTACATCTCGGCCATAGCCAGCATCAGCCTCTGACGTGTCTCGGCAGCAGCGGCTCTGTCAGCTGTGTTCTGGCAGACAGCGCCCTCAGGATCAACGCCTGCATCTCCTCCATCTGGGGGCATACAGAAAAAGGTTAAGTATATCACACTGCGTATCCCATTCTCCGTGATATAACTGTCCAGCCAAAATGTTTGTTTTGATGAAAAAGCAGTCCCTTTACTTTAGCAAGGGCCATTTACAGAGTATGTCTCATTAAATCTTAAATTGAATTGCTAGCACCCAGAACGTGCAGCTGAATACTGGTAAAACAAAATAATTACAGTTTACCCGTGGTAGGCACACTAACCTCCATCAACAAACATGTCTTCCCATTCGGCATCTGACTCCAGGCACATGTTGTGCAAAACACATGCAGCGATGATGCTCTCTGTGGTCTCCTTGATTGACCACATCTTCAGGAATTTGAGGCGCCTGAAACGTCCTTTGAGGAGAGCAAATGCTCTCTCAATCATGCAGCGCTCGCTGCTCAGCTTGTAGTTGAACCGCTTGTGTGCTGTCGTCAGGTGCCCGTTGTCCTTGAATGGAGTCATGAGATGCTCCATGAGCGGGTAGGCAGTGTCACCTGCGATTAAGTTACCTTCACCACACAGAGCAGCCAGGTTGTCAAACAGAGGCGAGTTTTTGAACACTCTAGCATCGTGGACCGATCCTGGCCACCCAGCATACACATCAATAAATTTCAGGTCATTCTGACAAACAGCCTGCAGATTAATGGAATGGAAGCCCTTCCTATTTACATAGTTCTCCTGGTGCTCACTTGGCTCACTAATTGGAATATGGCTTCCATCGATGGCACCTACCAGTTTGAATGTGCCATTGGGTCCCAGTGCCTTGCCCCTAGCACCGACTGTGGGCCATTTTATATGGAGTGCAAGGAGCGGTCCACAAAGCACTGCCTTGACCCTCCTGTTACAGCGAATGGCACTTGACTTGGTGATGCCAAACCTGTCTGCAATGCTCCTTATGGTATCCTGATTCCCCATGGTCCACAGGTACACCAGCAGGGACTTTTGAACAGTCAGTGGAGCATGACCACCACCATTGTCTTCAGCCCAGGTCCCATGTTCAGCTAGCTCATGGACAAGGCCTTCCACACATGCACGAGTCATGCGGAAGTGGCCCCGGAAGTCATCGTCCATATATTCAATGACAGTTTCTTCTGCGTATTGCTGCACCTTCCGCCTCTGCACACGATCATCCCTGTTGGCAAATATCATAACATTGTAATCATTGCATGATTACAAAAACTTGGATGTGCATTGTGATTTGTGAAGTACAAAGTTAACAGAAAAACATAAGCAGTGGGGGTTGGGGGTCGGGCCTGCACAACAAGATTAGCCTAATGTGGGTCCTGATCTCGGAAATCCATTCCATCAAAACATTTGAACATAATTTATTTTAACAAAATCCTTCATCGTAGGTAAATGTATATATTAACCTCATGACTATTGCAGCAGCCTGAGCCATCAGCTGCCACTGAGCATCAGCTTCCTGGTCCGAATCTGAGTCTGACAAAGCTTCCAGAACTTCAACCTCATCTTCAAAAAGCTGTTGTATGGTAGGGTCCAACTGCTCCATCGTTGTTTTTTTTTACAAATTTCCGACACGCACGGTAAAACGCAAAACTTCGAGGAATAAAATAATGGCTGTATTACAACGGAGACCGTGACCGTGAATTCGCACGTAAACAAATGATTGCCAACAGCTGATAATTCCACCGAGTCTCTACCGCTCGTTCCCGCGCGCCGCTCCACCGCACCTCCACCGGGCACGCCTCGACCTATTCCGGGTGAGGTTGGGTGAGGGCGCTGGAACAGCCCCATGGATCGTCCATATATTACGTAACGCTTTCTTCGGCAATATTCAACACCCTGTTGAATATTGCCGTTTTAATGTAACGCTTCGTAACGTTTCGACTGAGCCCCGTATATAATTAAGTAGCGCAAACATGTTTGAAGTTTGAACCCCCCTCCCCCTAGCCTCTGTAAAACAAGCAAAATCATGCTTAATGTAGCATGAACATCGTCGTGGCTGCCAATATCTTGAACTCCAGACCCTGTGCTAGTCACTCGTATAGGCTTTGTATGATTCTGTTATTGTTTCCGTTTAAGGTTCATTTTAATTGTCCAGCTTTACGATAACACCCGTGCGACCCCCTCCAGCTATGTAATATATGTGTATATATTCATATACAGACAATCATGGCATACATGACACAGGAAAGTAAACACATAGGCGGACGCGTTTCGTCATAAATGACTTCATCAGCACCATATACACAAGATGAAATAATGCACACACGCAAGAAAAGCATCACAGTTTCAATCTATTCGAATTATTGTTTGAATGTTCTAGAAGAATGTGATATAAAACTTGTTCTAATATACAATCATCCTGAATGATGTAATCGATGTCGCTAACGCAGAGAACGGTGGCGTAATATTCCAGAAACTGAGAGGTGAGATTAACTCAGGTTACTTTTATGGAAACCCAGACACCCAAAGAATTTATCCCTATGAGACCAATTATTTTGCATGGATTCTCACGCCAGCTTACAATGTAGCTATACAGTTGAACTCTATTATTTCACCTTGCATACCGAAAACTTATTCCCTGAGATCGCCTGAAGAATTCATAGAAATACTCTAGAGTACGGGAGAGGCATGGCACCCTGGCATCTCTTGACGCATCTTCACTCTTTACGAATGTCCCTGTCGATCAGACGATTGATATGCTTCTTGAGAACGTGTACTCTCATGCGTCTATCCCGGCACCACGTGTACCTAGAGCAAGAGCTAACTCAAACGTCTCTTTGAGATATGCACAAAAGACACTCTTTCCTTTTGCACCCAGACTTGCACCAAGAGGGCAAGCTTTGCCAACAGATCGATGGGGTGGCAATGGGTTCCCCTTGGGGTGTCATTTGCGGAAACGTATATGGCACAGATAGAATCACTGACCTTAGAGAGCCTAGAAGAAACCTTTCACGTACTGCCGGTACACTGATGACATATTTGTTGATATTGTTGACGAGGAACAACTCATGTGCCTCAAATCCGAACTTGAAGACAAATCAATTATCAAATTCACGTTCGAAATGTCAGTAAACTACCGAATTCCATTTCTAGATGTAACAGTTGATGCTTCGAATAAAACAATCGTTACCTCGGTTTACAGGAAACCCACTGATATTGGTAGATGTCTTAAAGGGATTATACGGGTTTCCGTCCTGAAAGTAAATGCACTCTTTTGCAGTTCTATGAGCTTTAAACACATTTAACACATATAACAGGGACCTCAATGCTCATTTAGTCCATTATTTCAGAAATTATCAGCGTTAAAACTTGGGCGTTTTTCGAGACTAGTATCAGATAACGAGTACTTGATCGGCACTACTGTCCACCACTTGTATCTTAAGATCAATTTGAGAGTTTTGAATTATCTGCAAGTCCTACACTGGATCACAAAATGATTATGCAATTCAAAACTGACGGGCTTTGCATTACTACACACTGTTCGTTGAGGTTTTGTGTTTTTGTGGTTTTCTTTTCTCTGGCCAGTCTGGCTTTTCTCAGCGTTGAAAATTTGGTGGTGGCATATTATTTTTTTGACATGAAAATTCATGAAAAATATATAATTTTATGGGAAAACTAGGTAACTGCTGCTGTCGTTGGAACAAAACAAAACAAGTTTATTTTCTTTCAAATATTGCTTATTTTACCGGAAATATGCCATACGTGAGGTGTTTTTATTAGCATAAAAGAGATGACTGGCTCTGCCTCAGCCGGTCCTGCAGAAAATACGCGGTGGCATCACCGCGCACTTTGGAATGTCCTTACGTGCAGAAGAGGTCATTTCCAGAAAAATGTGGCTGTCGGCAATAGGCGCGCACGCGAGGAAACGGCTGGCGGAGCGGCGCATGGCCACTACTATTACTTTCGGATCCCCTGGTCAAAACGGGACCGTCCCGTTTGGAGGCGGTGCCTCTATATTTCGAAAACCCCTGAAGTAAGGGGGCGGAAGTTTTTGAAGCTGTGTTAGGACGTCGCTCTCCCTATGTGACCAGAAAACTGTTGATCCAGTCCATCTAGAACACACCTTGGTACTTACTTAATGAGTTAACTATTATATTTATGTATTACTATTAAATTATGTATATGTTAAATTTTCAATAATAATTCATCACAATTAATAATTAATTATAGAATAAGAAATTCGTTAATCAAATCCGTTGCAGACTATGGTCACTAGCGGATCCAGGGGGGGGGGGGGGGGATTGCGGGCATGACTCCCCTCCAAACCGCCTGAAATCGGCACAAAATTGACACATTTCCTGATATGGAAGACAATCTAAGCAACTTTTACAAAGGAAAGTTTGTTTAAAATCGGCTATCAATGCATAACCAAGCGAAATACAATGAGTTTTCAGAATTATGTGATATATATATATATATATATATATATATATATATATATATATATATATATATATATATATATATATATATATATATATATATATATATATATATTTTTTTTGGGGGGGGATTTGCTTTGGGGGGGGGGGGGGGGATTGCGGCCATGACCCCCCTCCAAACCGCCAGAAATCGGCAAAAAAATGACACATTTCCTGATATGGAAGACAATCTAAGCAACTTTTACAAAGGAAAGTTGGTTTAAAATCGGCTATCAACCAAGCGAAATACGATGAGTTTTCAGAATTACGTGATTTTTTTGGGGGGAATTTGGCTCCCCCTCAGCCCACCACCCGCCCCCCCCCCCCCCCCCCCCCTCCTACCACCGTTCTGGATCCGCCAATGACTATGGTAGTAGCAGTACCATACGCTAGTACCATCAGGTTTATCGGAATGGGCCGGTAATCGCATATCGGAACGTGGCAGCTGACGCCCATCCTCGTCGTGAGTGATTTTCTTGGCCTTAGCAACAAGTGGCGTAGTGCCAACCAGCATCAAACTTAGTTTTATAATTGCCATTAGCTTTCTCACGGTCTCGATGTGACGTTCCCCACTCCGTCGGTCTGCACCGCTCACGCCACACCCTCCTCCCCGCCCGACAGCTGCCGGCCGATGCGAGGCGACACCGAGTCCAGTGTGGTGTCAGATGTCCATTCGCATAAACATATTCCACTGTAGCCGACTGGCGTGTTAGAGTGACAACGTCATCACCACGCTACTCCCTCCATCTAGCGGGTTTCACTGCAACTAGTAGTTCCAATATGACCGCGCCAGACAGTTTTGGATGGCGCAAGCTTGACTGCAACGGCTTTGTGTGTGGCTGTATGCCACGGTTTTGGATGCGACGAGCACCATTTTGGATGCAGCGAGTTTGGCTCATGAAGATGTCCCCTACCCGGGCGAATTTTGGATGTCGCAAGCGTTGTTGGCAGCGGTTTTGGATGGGACAAGCATTGAATGCTACAACTTTGAACGCTTTGATAGTTCCCCGTATACTTAGCTACTGAAAATTTCAGCAAGCTGCGCCGCATGTCTATAATGTTATGCAAGAAAAACCTGAGAGGGGGGGGGGGGGTCGTTTTAGGACCCCCGTAGGGCGAGGGTTAAGTGGCATTGTTGCCCGGTGCATTTTTTTTTGGGGGGGGGCTGCTTCCTCGGTGTTTGTTTCGGTAGCAGTCGGGCAAATCTCAATAATTGATCCGTCCTTGCTGTAGTTGTGCAAGATTTGCTGATAGGTCATGCCGAATTGCTGCACAGATTGTTAACCCGCGCACTGCAGGGGAGGTTGATTTCCGCCCCCTCCCCTCAGGTTTTTCAAAGATAGCGAAAAAACGGCGGCGCGCAGAGCCGCCGGGTTTTGGTACACCTGTTAGGACATCAATTGCGCACACTTTGGGATACAAAAAATATACTCGAGTCATCTCAGGTCAGGTCACCAAACCAGGTCAAGTGACCCCACCATCAAAAATGTTTGCAGTTGTGCCAAAGCCAGAGTTTTTCACCGATCAGGTTGAAACTTACAGGATGTCATGAGGGCATCAGTACTTACAATTCGTATATCTAGGAATTTTGATATCGGTGACCTAAGGTCAGGTCAATTTCGTAACCTCCATAATAAATCAATGGGGAAATATACAAATGCTTCCTATTTCAAGGATATGCATGGGACTAGTCCAATTACTTCTGGATCTGGTTATTATAGTATATTCTTGATGATCCAAGTGTAAGTTTTGTTCAGTGACCCCTATTGGGTCATTTGAGGTCATGCGAGGTCACCATCTCTTTTTTGTCAATAACTCTCGACATAATGAAGATAGAGAAGTAAAACAGACATCAATGTGTTTGTCTCGTCGAGACACGTCTTCCCATATGCAACATGCCCTACTTGGGTCACCACTTGACCTTGAGCTTAGATCAAATTGTTAAGTTGACTTAACAAGGTCACCATATATATCATTCAAAGCGCCTTGACAAGATAAACACAATGGCGTGAATAGTTTTCCGTTATCTTTATTAAGTAAAAAGTTAATAGCAAAAAACGATTTAGCAAAAAAACGGATTTTTTCTTTCTTTTTGACCTCTGGAGCCTCAAATATTGACCTGAGATCAAATCTGAGGACACCTTGGCTATTAGAAATTTCACTGGTTGGCGTTTGCTTTTATCCGTTTGTTTCTAACTATCATTGTTTCTGAGATATATGGGAATTTCTGGAGCGATGTCCTAAAACAGGGAAAAACTGGAAAATTTAACCTTTGATGACCTCTGGTGACCTCAATTTTGACCTGACCTAAGAAAACACTGAAATACTTTCGATAGAACATGTATGAAGCTACCAAATGTCTTTTTCTGCTTCTCGCTACGTTGCGTAGTTCTCGAGATCTCAGGGGGGGGGGGGCGGAAATCAACCCCCCTGCAGTTCGTGTTCGGCGCAAAGCCCCTGCAGTGCGCGGGTTAACAGACTCCGAGAAAACACGTCATTTCGAAACTTGTATTCCTGGTGAAGAATCGCATCTATCATTATTCGTTCAAAATTGGTATGTAAGGTTACACTGCAGGCCCTGAATTCAGGTGTGCGAAGATTATCTAGATCTGACTTGCGGTCAGGTAGATCCTCGGGCATTTCTTCAAGGTCAGACTGCATAGGCCTTTATTGAGCTCAAAATAGTGCACTCGAATAAACCAAATGGCAAAAATATTTACATGGATGAATTTGCACTGAAACTATTGTTATATTTCCGTTTTTTGTTATGTGATCTTGAATTTCCTTCACCCTGTGTCTCGACAAAAAAAAAAGTGGGTAGGGTGGGGTAGATAGCAACGAAACCATCAGCAGTCACTGACTTGATGCAATCGGCAGCACAATGCCAGATGGTGACCCTAATTCATATTGCCCTTCTCCCTGTTTTTCTCTCCTGGTGCCGTCCCTGAGTATACTTACCCATATACATATATAACAATATACAAATACGTATATAAGCATTACTTAATAGAAGACTGTTTGACGGTTCTCTTCACTGTGACAGATCTCCGAAACATTGCATCTTTAGCTGCGACGGTGTGTGATGTATGCGTCTTTATGCGCCCCACCCTTCGCCACTTGGGTTATTGGTGCAACATGCAAATAATGTAATGCAAATTGAAAAATTAAAATAAGAAGTTTCTAGTCACACAAGGTGAACGAAAAGTGTCATGAAGTCACATAGTTCAGGTTATGCAAGGTCCAACAACAAAACTGGATATAGCATCTTCGTTTCATTGTCATTTATCATTATAAATTTTGTTTTGCCATTTGGTTAAATACACAATTTTGGTCTTCAAAAATGCCTCTGCAATATGATCTTGGAGAAATGCCGTAGACTATAACTTGGAAATCGCAATTCATAACGAGGCTATTTTCACACAGCTGAATTCAGGGCCCAAGATAACCAATACACCTATTTTGAACTAGAAGTGAGAGAGGAGGGTGTCGTTGATTTGTCGCACTGCTGTGTTTTTGTCCTCCGTTGTCATATATAGGCAGGGGCGGATCCAGGATTTTCTAAGGCAGGGGGCTTTAGGCCTGAGGGCGGCATATTTCCTCGGTGACGGGGGCGGCATGGTGCCTTCCGAGGGCGGCATAATGCCTTCCGAGGGCGGCGATGTACCTTCCGAGGGCGGCATAATGCGTTGTGAGGGCGGC